>CAUYQV010090186.1:0-13999 GCA_963574575.1 Galagoides demidoff
CAACCTGGGACTCCACAGAGGTCAAACGGGAAAAGTTGACTACAATCATTCAGTCACAGTTTTTTAAATACCCCTTGCATTAGTTTAAGGTTAATTAGGATGAGTTTTGTCATAAGACCAAATACATCCTCTGACTAGGAGAAATAATCACTCAGACTGTGTCATTAAAGGTGACAGAGCAGACCTACTGTCACTAGCTGTTTTCATATTTGCTGGTTGTGATTATCTTTATAGGTATGGAGGTTTACAATTCTTGAATCACGAAATTTGGTGAAAAATAAAATTTTAGTAATGATGAACACTTCTTTCGGGCTGTGAATGTATTCCCTAGAAAAAAATATTAATTAAATCAAAAGAAGACAGAAAGGGAGAATCTGATCTGGGTGGTCAATGAGCAGCTTCTACTACCATTAAATGAGGATCATTCGTTAATGAGCTAAACACAACGGACCACATGTGCATTTTATTTCTTCTATATCAGCTGGTGAAACATTAGACCTTAAGTGTAGACTGAGAAAAAACAGGCTTAAAAAAATTTTTCCTTGATTCTTCAATAACTGAATTACACTATTTAGTTTCCAGGGATCATAAAATCTATCCTTTCTTCTCTTGCTATTAAGAATTTTGTACTTGCAACTACAAGTTACTAAAAATATTGAAGGAAATAGCACAGGGTTACAACAGATGCTCAGAGCTGAAATCCTATGCCCAGAAAACTGCTGTAGGTTTTGAAATCACCCTTGTCGCTGAGTCAGGTTTTCACGTGGCTGTCTGCTGGAGAGCAATAATCACGTTGTGCCAAATTTGGCAGGTGTTGGTCTCTTATTCCAAAGTGTGGAGAGACTCTCTCTAAAAATACCTTTCTTCCTGATTCGCACAGGCCCCATTCTGAGAATGAATGCATTACTACCAACAATAGGGTATGTCTGTATTTTTGTTTATCTCTTCTTCCAAAAAAAAAAAAGATTTGTGTTTATGCCATGTTTCAGGATGGAGCACCTAACCTGATGTCTGGAATGCAGAACTCAACAGATGCTGAAAGAATGAATGATTTGGCAAAGCGAGTCAAGCTCTCTTTCCCAGGAATTATATTGCAAAATTCTCAATGCCCAAAGCAATTGGGTTGTTTAAGTACCAGTACTTAGAAATTACATTTCTTGTTCATTTCTATGTATTTCCGTAATGCTCTTTCTTATTCAGATATTTGACAGTAGTTTATGGAAACCCAACACCTAGTTCTGTCCTGCTGACTATGACCTTTCTCCTGCTCATCTCTCCCTAGGATCTTTCTCCCTATCTTTGCTCAAATCTTTACCTTACCGACACCTCAGATGATCTCCTTATCATTAAGCCACACCATTTAAGTCCCAGCTCAAAATCACCTCTTGTGAAAATCTTTCCCCAGGGACCCACTATCCCTTTCATCTGGCTTCACGCCTCAGCACACACACATACACACTGGATCTGTGCTACTTACCTGATTATTTCTAATCTCCAATCCTTGTAGTTGGCCTCAAACTGCTTATAGTGTGCATCTATTTTATCTTTCCCTAATTACAAATGCCTTCAGGAAAGCACTTGTTCTGTCTTTTGAACACATTCTCCTCCACTCCCCCATAGGATCAATTTCCCTATATTGTATACAGTAAGAACTCAATGAAGGCCTCACTGTTTGAAGATTACATCTCACACTGTATCGGACAAAGTGCAAAGCAGTTTTTTGTTCTTAGTAGTCTTCAGATGATTTTTACAGCCCTCTTACTGTCTGTCTTTGGTAAATACACATTTTACTAAGGGCATGAGCAGCTCTTTGGCAATATATTCCAAATGTTGATCAGGACCTCACAAGTAATTTTATGTCACAGAAGTGTGTGTGTGTATTTTCTACGTCTAGAGAGAGCTTCCTTCTATTTATCCAATATAGCAATAGTAGTCTCTTCAAGAAAAAGATGGAGTTTCATAAATTTACTCTAGGAGAAAAATAAACCTTTTTATCTCATTATTGTATAGGGTAGAAAATTAATCACTGTCCTGTCCTAAGTTCTCAAATACTAAAAAAACTCAGTAGGAGCGTCATAAGATAGAGTGTTCAGGTGTTTTTCTAATGTAATGAGAAACCACCAGAGTGTTTTAAATAGGATGGGGCTTTCTAAAAGATCTCTCGGGTTGCGGGGTAGAGAACATACATAGGGGAAGAGAAGGGTGGCAGGAGGCGTCTGGAGAGTAGTCCAGACAGAAGGGCTTGGACCATAGCAATCTTTCCTAAGAACATATTAGAAAATAATTAAAAATATAAAGCAGGATAACTACAAAAAGGAAATCAAATGTATCTTTTTTTTGCAATGCAGCCTTGAGGAAAGAAAACAGAAGTTCAATCACCAAGCATGAAAACCTGGGGCATTGAACACAGCTATGATTTAATTTAAAAAAAAAAAAACAACCCTGGGGCATTCCTGCATTACTTGTAGATGAGAAGGAAGACAGGTGTGGAAGGGGATCTAACAGAGCAGGTAAGACTGTCCTACCATGCCCAGATGTTTGTCTTAGGTCATTGCCTTGGGCAGGGTTCAAGAGAGTTCCCCATGTATTGGAAGAAGTTATTGAGAAGCACTTCTGGCGATATGTCAAGACTTTTTTCCTGAACTATACCATACCAAGCTGAGAAGGCAAATTAGAATCTACATAAAATATTTTCATCTCAAGTGCCCCGCTGATGTCCATCTGAAACCACAGGAGCCCAACATCTCGAGGACAAGTTTATCTCTCACCATTCTCCTCTCCATTGAGAAGCTGTCCTCTCACCATTCTCCAGCCAACTACGTTAAATATCCAAACTTTAATCCAAAATACATAAGGATTTTACAAAGGCAGAAAATGGGAAATTATAGTTTTGATCCTCTCTGTGACAGTCTCTGCTAGTTATTTTATATTTTATATTTATTGTCTCATTTATTTCTTCCCATCAAGCCAACAAGGTAGTTACGAAACCTTCATTTTACTGAATGTTAACTTCATTTACTGAAAAGTTAACTGAATTTCAGAAAAGGCACAGACATACGGCCAATGAGTAGCAGGGCCTAGATTTTATTTCAAAGCTTATATTGTAAGGAAGACAAATACATAATACGGCTTAGATTTCTCTAAAAGAATAGGGGAAAGTAGATGTTTCAAAAAGCAAAAAACTGTGCCTTAAAATATAATAGCTTTATTTTTGGTCTTGTAAAAAAAAAAAAAAAGGAAAAAATACATCTTCAATGTAAAAATTTAAATAACTAATACAGGAAATGTTCACTCCACTTCTTGCCATGCTCAAGTCAGGTAAGAATCCCCAGATCCACTGCTGCCCTTGTTACACTTCTGAGTACTTTGATCCTCCTGGCTGAAATCCCCTTCCAGATCCACCTAGACTCCCTTCTCTTCCTGATAAATTCATAAATATTCTTCGATTCTTAGTGCAAAGTTCCTTCAAAGCCTCTTCTGCATACCTTCCCCTCACCCTCCACCGTACCCTCCCCAGACAGAACCACCCTCTCTTCCCCTTCCCACAATCTTCTCTGATGGCCTGGAAGCTATTGCAATGTGCTGTCCACATGGCTCTCTCCTCCCCTGAATGGTAAGTTCCAAGAGGAGAGGGGCCAGGTCTTATTTATCATGATGTCATGAACATAAATACCAGGGCGCCATCTGCAGCATAACTTACTTCACAGGATAAAATATGTCAGCTCTATTATCACATGGAGAGGAGAAGATATATCATCCCTATTATTATATGGAGAGGAGAAAATATATCATCTATTATATGGAGAGGCAGCCATTCAAAACCTGGCTCTGTCTCTACTCGTTGTGACTTTGGATGAGTTAATTAACCTCTCCATTCTTTGGCTTTTCTCATCTATAAAATGAGGATAATAATAGTGCTCACATCATAGTGTGAGCTTATGAGGATTTAATGAGAAGATCTTAAAAGCATAACTAGCCCTAAGTAAATATTTTGAATACAAGAAGGTGCCAAAGAAATGTACACACATTTTAAGAAAGGAAAAACACAGCTCGGCGCCTGTGGCTCAATTGGCTAAGGCACCAGCCACATACACCTAAGGTGGCGGGTTCGAATCCCCAGCCCGGGCCTGCCAAACAACAATGATGGCTACAACCAAAAAAAAATGGCCAGGTGTTGTGGCGGGTGCCTATAGTCCCAGCCACTTGGGAGGCGGAGGCAGGAGACTCGCTTGAGCCCAGGCGTTGGAGGTTGCTATGAGCTGTGATGCCATGGCACTCTGCCCCGGGGGATAGCTTGAGGCTCCGTCTAAAAAAAAAAAAAAAAAAAAAAAAAAGAATATCTTTGAAGAAGTGAAAAACTCCTCCAGTCTACTTCCTCCTGGTGTCTGTGGTCATTCACCAGATCCTGGTTCCCCTCTGATGGGGCTGTTCTCAGATCTGCCCGGCCCTTGGCCTGGGCCTCCAACCTGGCTGCCTCCTCTCAGGTACAGATTCGAGGGAAGCAGTAGCCTTCAGGTTCAGGGGCCTGGCAGGATCTCTGCTAGTCTCAGGGCTGCACTCTACAGCCCAGGCAGGCAGTAGGATAGTGCCCCAGGGATGGCACAGAGGGGTCGCTGTCTGAGCATCCCAAGGCTGAGTTCCTTCTCAAAAGCCAGCGTCTCACATGGCCCTGGGACACACGCCAGAACGTGAAGCGGCAAAGTGATGAGGGGTGACGTCCAGGTCAGCCTTCCTGAGGTGCTGGTGGGCCAGAGGTTTCCATACTGTCTTAGGGTGTGGAGGTGTGGGGAGCCCTCAGAGGTCAACCAGCAGGGAAGGAGAAGGTCTTCCGTGCATGGCTCTTGGTCCAACAAAAACAACTTCCGTTTTATCTGTTTTAGATACTAAAAATCATTTGACAACCATTGCCCTAGTGTCTTCTAGGCCCTAGGTTTGAAGAAATGCTCCCCAGGGCCTCATTTACCTCCTGGCTCTGAAGATATCCTGGGAAGAAGTGGATGGGATGGAGGAGGAGAGCAGTGGTAAGTGCCTGGGGCCAGGAGAGTAAGAAGGATAGTCCCAGGACTGGACTTTACCAAACCTTTTAAATATCTTCTTTTCTTTCCCCTACCTAGTTTTTAAATTTTAAAATACATGTTGGTGTCAAAGTATGTCTCTACAAGTAGTTCTTAATTATAAAATGACTTGGGGCGGCACCTGTGGCTCAGTAGGTAGGGTGCCGGCCCCACATACCAAGGGTGGTGGGTTCAGACCCGGCCCCAGCCAAACTGTAACGAAAACATGGCCAGGTGTTCTGGTGGATACCTGTAGTCCCAGCTACTTGGGAGGCAGAAGCAAGAGAATCACCTGTGCCCAGTAGTTGGATGTTGCTGTGAGCTGTGATGCCACAGCACTCTACCGAGGGTGATGAGGTGAGACTCTGTCTCTACAAAAAATAAATTAATTAATTAATAAATAATTTAAAAAAAATTATAAAATGACTTTATAGTGGGAAAATCTGGTTGATCCCTCCTTAATCAGATCACACTTGACACTGGTAATACTGTGCTAAAGTAACATCATGAAGCTTGTGGTGGTGGCATGCACCTGTTGTCCTAGCTACTCAGGAGGCTGAAGTGCGATCAGGAATTCAAGGCTGTAGTAACTATGACTGCACCTCTGAGTAGCCACTGCACTCCAGCCTGGGCAGCACAGTGAAACCCCATCTGGGATATCCACTGGGAGATTCAGTGTTCTCAACACAAAGAGATGATAAGTGTCTGAGATGATGGCTGTACCACTTACCAGATCTAATCTCTATATGTTATATTTATTACAACATCACCATTGTACCCCATAAATATGTACGACTATTATGGCTCAGTGAAAATATTTTTTTAAAGAGTAACATCATGGCTGGGTGTGGTGGCTCACACCTGTAATCCTAGCACTCTGGGAGGCCGAGGCGGGTGGATCGCTTGAGCTTACGAGTTTGAGACCAGCCTGAGCAAAAGCAGGACCCCCATCTCTACCAAGAATAGAAAAACTGAGGCAAGAGGATCTCTTGAGCCCAAGAGTTGGAGGTTGCTGTGAGCTATGACCTCATGGCATTCTACCCATGGTGACAAAGTGAGACTCTGTCTCAAAAAAAAAAAAAACAAGGACAGGCAATAATTAATGCTGGTGAGGATGCAGAAAAAAGGGAACCCTCTCATGGTGTTAGTAAGAATGTAAATTAGCAAAACCACTGTGCAGAGCAGCATGGAAGTTCCTCAGAAAACTAAAAGTAGAACTATCACATGACTGAGCAATCCCACTGCTGGGTATAGTAGTGTACACAAGAGAAAAGAAATCAGCGTGTGGAAAAGATAACTGCACACTCATGTCTACTGCAGCACTATTCACAACAGCCAAGATTTAAACTAAAGTTCCATCAACAGATGAATGGATAAATAAAATGTGTACACATACACAAGGGACTATTACATAGACATAAAAAGAATGAAATCCTTTAGTTCAGCCTTTCTAGCATCTAAAAAAAAACAAAATGAAATCCTGTCATTTGCAACAACATCGACAGAACCTGAGACCATTAAGTTAATTGAAATAAACTAAGCACAGAAAGACAAATCTCACGTTCTCACTCATGTGTGAGAGGTAAATATTAAAATACTGTCTTTGGTGGAGCACTGTGGCTCATGCCTGTAACCCCAGCACTCTGGGAGGCTGAGGGAGGTGGATTGCTTGAGCTCAGGAGTTTGAGATCAGCCTGAGCAAGAGCAATACCCCATGTCTACTAAAAACAGAAAAAAATTAGCCAGGCATGGTGGCTCCCTAGCACTCTGGGAGGCCAAGGGGTGGACTGCTTGAGCTCAGGAGTTTGAGACCAGCCTCAGAAAGAGAGACAATGCTGTCTCTAAAAAAAAAAAAAAAAAAAAACCAACCAAAAATAGCCAGGCATTCTGGCAGGTGCCCGTCTTCCCAGCTACTTGGGAGACTGAGGCAAAAGAATCACTTGAGTCCAGGAGTTTGAGGTTGCTGTGAGCTGTGATAACTATGGCACTCTACCGAGGGTGACAAAGTGAGACTCTGTCTCCAAAGAAAAAGAAGAAGAAAAGAAAAAGAAAGAAAGAAAAATAAATAAGTACTGCACTTGACCTCGTGGAGACAGAGTAGAATTACCATTACCAGAGGCTGGGCCTTCCAGGTCTTATGCCTGTATTAAAACATCACATACAGGCTTGGCGCCAGTGGCTCAGCAGCTAAGGCACCAGCCACATACACCAGAGTTGACCAGTTTGAATCCAGCCTAGGCCTGCCAAACAACAATGACAACTACAGGAACAACAAAAATTGCCGGGCATTTTGCCTGGTGCCTGTGGTCCCAGCTACTTGGGAGGCTGAGGCAAGAGAATCACCTAAGCACAAGAGTTGGAGGTTGCTGTGAGTTATAATGCCACAGCACTGTACAGAGGGCAACATAGAGAGCCTCTGTTTCAAAAAATAAATAAAATAAAATAAAACATTACATATATCCTAAAAATACATACAAATATCATGTACCCATAATAATTAAAAATTAAGTTAAAGCCAAAAAGGACATTTTGGGGACAAGTAAAATAACTTGAATATGGACTGCACATTAGTTAACCGTAGTGTATCAATGTTAACCTTTCTGATTTTGATAATTGCATTCTGGTTTTGTAACAAAATGCCTTTGTTCTTAGTAAATAAATCTTTAAGTTAGGGATTATGGAAAAAGATGTCTTCAGTTTACTCCTAAGTGGCTCAAACAGAAAGGAAGAGCTCAAGGAAAAAATTTCAGAGGCCCGAGCTGCCCAGGGGCAGGCTGAGGGCGCAGGCAGCAGAAGACCAAATTAGGTTCCGAAAGCGGGCGCGAGGCGGCTTTGTCTGCGAGGGCCCAGAACGCGCCCAGCGAGGGAAGGAGACGTCAACCCCAGCAGCGCCGGGCAGCTTTACCCCGCGGGCACCCCTACCCCGCGGGCACCCCTCGGAGCCCCCGAGCATGATGGGACTCGTAGTTCCAGCCTCGACAGGCCAGCCGCCGCGGACGGAAAATGGCAGGTGTACTGTCACTGGGCTCCACGACTGGAGGCGGCGCTGGGGACTTCGGCTCAGAGATTCCTGAGGGTGCAGGGGCCTGATGCCCTGGACCCCTGTGTAGGTGGTTGTGGAGGGAAGAGGCTGGGAGCCTGAACCCGAGGGTGATTGCTACCCTTCAGTCCTGAGAAAGATGGATCTAAGGAAGGACAGGTCTAGGGGTCAAGTAGCCGGGCTCAGAAGGAGGCGGCGGCTGGGGATGTAGACTCTAGTCCTGAGGAAGAAGAAAGCAAATAGCTCCAATGTTTTTACCTCCATTCTCCTTGCCTGGCCCCATAGCTTCTGTGCTTGGCTGGGCAGGCCAACAGGCAGGCTCCTGCTGAGCAGGTGGTGACCCAAGCAGGGGATGCCCTGGGGGAGATGGGTTGAGACAGCTGTGGCCATTATGGGGCAGCTGAGAAATCCTAAATGGAAAGCCGTCCCTCAAGGGAATGGACGGCCATAGTGGGCAGCCAATGGAGTCTCTGCAGTGTCTTCTGGGCTCGGTGAAGCCTGATCGTCATCTAAGTGATGGTGAGGAAGGGCATACTCTCAGCAATTTTTATATATTTTTGTTTTTTTGAAACAGAGTCTCACTTGGTCACCCTCTGTAGAGTACTTTACCATCATAGCTCACAGTAACCTGAAACTACTGAGCCTAAGAATTTGAGGTCTCTGTGAGCTATCACGCCAGAGGACTTTACAGAGGGCCACAAAGTGAGACTCTGTCTCAATAATAAATACATAAATAAAATAAAAAATATGATTTGGCTCAGCACCTGTCGCTCAAGTGGCTAAGGTACCAGCCACATACACCTAAGGTGGCGGGTTTGAATCCAGCCCAGGCCTGCCAAAACAACAATGACAGCTGCAACCAAAAATAAAAAATAGCTGGGCGTGTGGCAGGCGCTTATGGTCCCAGCTACTTGGGAGGCTGAGGCAGGAGACTCATTTGAGCCCAGGAGTTGGAGGTTGCTATGAGCTGTGATGCCATGCACTCTACCCAGAGGGATAGCTTGAGGCTGTGTCTCAAAAAAAACCCCAAAATATATGATTTACAGGCTGGCAGTTGTTCATGCCCACAATCTCAGCACTCTGGGAGGCTGAAGTGGGGGGATTGTCAAACACAAGTATTATTGTTGTCAAACTTGTGAGACATAGTCTCACTTTTTTGCCCCCTATAGAGTGCCTTTGAATCACAGCTCACAGCAACCTCAAATTCTTCAGCTCAAGCGATTCTCTTGCCTCAGCTTCCCTGGTAGCTGGGACTATAGGCACCCACCACAACTCCTGGCTATTTAGAGACAGGGTCTTGCTCTTGCTCAGATTGGTCTCAAACCCATGAGCTCAGGCAATCTACTGGCTTTGGCCTCCCAGAATGCTAGGATTACAGGTATGAGCCATCTCACCCAGGCCACACTTGTGTTTTTCCAATAATTGTTTTCCCTGATGAGTAGGGAAATCTATAGGTAGATTCCAAAAGTTGAAAAACCAATAATTATTTCTCATGTGATTAGGACCATATAAATACTATGGCCTGCCTAATTTTGTGTTCAACTTCTTTTACTTAACAGTGTGTTACAGGTCTTCTAATTGTTTTCAAATAGCTATATGGTGATCCTAGTATGTAATTAAAAGAATTATATTAAATTTATTTAATTTTTAAAGACAAGGTCTCACTCTGTTGCCAGGTTAGAGTGCAGTGGTGCAATCATACCTCACTGCAGCCTGGAATTTATGGGCTCAAGCAACCCCTGGTTGAGTAGCTGGAACTATAGGTGGGTGCAACAACACCTGGATAGTTTAAATTTTGGTGATGGAGTCTTTTTTTTGTTCGTTTTGTTTTGTTTTTTGAAGATGGAGTCTTGCTATATTGCCTAGGTTGGTCCCCAACTCCTGGCCTCAAGTGATCCACCTATCTCAGCCTCCAGAGTAACTAGGATTACAGGCACAAGCCTCTGTACCTAGCCTAAATTTGTCTTTTTATTGTGGTAAAATATATGTGATATGTATAACATAGACCAAATGTGTTTGTTTTTTGTAGAGACAGAGTTTTACTTTATCGACCTCTGTAGAGTGCTATAATGTCACACAGCTCACAGCAACCTCCAACTCCTGGGCTTAGGCGATTCTCTTACCTCAGCCTCCCGAGTAGCTGGGACAACAGGCGCCCACCACAATGCCCAGCTATTTTTTTTTGTTGCAGTTTGGCCAGGGCTGAGTTTGAACCTGCCACCCTTGGTATATGGGGCTGGCACCCTATCCACTGAGCCACCGGCGCTGCCTTTGTGTTGTTTTAGACAGGGTCTCACTCTGTTGCCAGCAGTACTATCATCATGGTTCACTGCAACCTGAAACTCCTGGGCTCAAACAGTACTCCTGCCTCAGACTCCCAAGTAGCTGGGACAACAGGTGCCCACCAAAACACTGGCTATTTTTAGAGATGGAGTCTTGCTCTGGCTTAGGCTGGTCTGGAACTTGTGAGCTCAGGCAATCCACCCATCTCAGTCTCCCAGGGTGTTGGGATTACATGTGTGAGCCACTGTGCCTGGCCATCCAGCTGGTTTCAAGTGTACAGTTTAGTGGCATTGAATACATTCACACTCCGGTGGCACCTGTGGCTCAAAGGAGTAGGGCACCAGCCCCATATACCGGAGGTGGTGGGTTCAAACCTGGCCCCCACCAAAAACTGCAAAAAAAAAAAAAATACATTCACACTGTTGTGCATTCATCACTTTCATCCTTCCACAGAACTTTTTCATCTTTCCAAAATGAAATTCTACACCCATTAAACAGTAATTCTTCATTCCCTCCTGCCCCAGGCCTTGGTAATCACTGTTCTTTTTTTTTTTTTCCAGACAGAGTCTCACTCTGTTCCACTGGGTAGAGTGCCATGGTATATAGCTCACGGCAACCTCAAACTTCTGGGTTCTAGCAATCCTATTGCCTCATCTTCCTGAGTAACTGGGACTGACTACAGGTGCCAACCACAACACCTGACTAGTTTTTCTATTTTTAGTAGAGACGGGTTTTTGCTCTTGCTCAGGCTGGTGTCAAACTCCTGAGCTCGGGCAATCCACCTGCCTTAGCCTCCCAGAATGTTGGGATTACAGGTAGGAGACACTACACCCCAGCTTGTTTTACTTTTGTCTGTACATATTCAATACATTCAACACTTATATGCTCTGGATATGCATATAAATGACATCATACAATGTTTGCCTTTTTGGTGTATTTCACTTAACACAGTGTCCTCAAGCTCTATCCGTGTTGTATCATGCGTCAAAATTTTTACTTTTAGGATGGCACCCATAACTCAGTGAGTAGGGCGCCGGCCACATACACCGGGGCTGGTGGGTTCAAACCCTGCCTGGGCCTGCTAAAAAACAATGACAAAAATAGCCAGGTGTTGTGGCAGCACCTGTAGTCCCAGCTACTTGGGAGGCTGAGGCAAGAGAATCGCTTAAGCCCAAGAGTTTGAGGTTGCTGTGAGCTGTGACGCTACAGAACTCTACCAAGGGTGACAGCTTGAGAATCTGTCTCAAAAAAAAAAAAAAAGATTTTCTTACTTGTTTTGTGGTTGAAGATACTACGTAGGAAAAGGGAAGTCCGTGACTGTGAGTCAGGCTGTGGTCACAGGAATACCCGCCCTGCCCAACTCTCAAAATTGCGAGGCGTTACAACCAGGCGCCACTAACCCCCAGACCAGCCTGCAAGGCGGCCGCCCCTGTCCCCGCAGGAGCAGGCGGGGCAGCCCGCGGCGCGCACCTCCCACTCGCCCAGAGCGCAGGCGCCGCCACCGGGGCCATGTTGCACTTTGGACCTCCAACCCCATGGGGAAACTCCTGAGAACTCCGCGGCAGCCATGTTTTACGGGAAACGCTGCAATCGCTGCGCTCGCATCACCGCGTTTTCCAAAAACAGAAAGACTGCGTTTTCTATAACCACAGAGAAGCGGTTATCCTGTATGCCACACTCTCGCAGTTCCGGGGCCATCGGTTGCCGTGACTAGCGAGGTGCGAGTCTACGCGGCCACGCACGCGCCCCCTGGCGTCCGCACTGAGCCGGGGCATCATCTTTGACGTGTTGGCGAATCTGCTTCCGGGTTGGCTAGGGCCGCGGTGAACCGCGAGCGGGGGCGAGGCTTGGGCTCAATTCCCGGGACTAAATCCGAGCTTGCGCAGTGAGCGATAGGGGCGGGGCCTGCTTGGCCCTCTGTTGGGGGCGTGGCTTGGTCGGGTGGACGTGGCTTGGTGGGGTGGGGCGGGCGGAACCACTGGAGGTAGAGATGAAAACTAAGGAAAGAAACTCGGGTTCGTTAAAAAGGCCCTTTGTGTGATGTCACTTAGTCCTCTCTGTGGCTCCTTGAGGCAGGCATTGTTATTCCTGTTTACAGAGACGGCATTAGAAGCCGCTTGTTCTGTGTGAAATGAGATATCTACTCTGCGGGAACCTTAGAGGATTAAATGACTTGTCAGTGTGGAAAAGGAATTCTCATAACCCCGACAAGAGGGCAGCCGTTTTAGAAAGCACAAGGAGCCCCCTCCCTCGACTCCTGGAGTGCTTCAAGGCCAGAGTCCCTGGAAACACCGACTCATATTCTGGCCTCCACTGGAGATGAGCCGTGGACGAGGGTGGTAGGCAGGGCGGCAGCCCTGACATCAACAATAATCAGAAGAGAGTCACTGCTGTGACCTCCCCTATTCCCACTATACTCATAGGGTTAATAAAAGCCTCTTGCAGCTGTGTGAGAGGGAGCTGATTCCTGGCCAAACTCTGCTCTTTCCTCTAAGAAAGCCTTACTTGGCTCCGCACCTGTGGCTCAAGCGGCTAAGACGCCAGCCAGATACACCTAAGGTGGCGGGTTCGAATCCGGCTGCAAACCCCCCCTCCCCCCCCCCAAAATAGCTAGGCATTGTGGTGGGCGCCTGTGGTCCCAGCTTCTTGGGAGGCGAAGGCAGGAGACTCGCTTGAGCCCAGGAGTTGGAGGTTGCCGTGAGCAGTGAAGGCATAGCACTCTACCCAGGGGGACAGCTTGAGGCTCTGTCTCAAAAAAAAAAAAAGAAAGCCTTACTTTATCCCGGGCATGGGCTCCTCTCTTTGAGGACCCTCACCCATCTCTATGCCTAAAACTCTCAGTGAGGTCACAGTTTAGGGTTCCTGATATTAGTTTAAGTTCCCTCTCTGTTGACGATGGTAATAATAGAATTTATTGAAAGGACACTTTTTTTTTGAGACAGAATCTCACTCTGTCACCCTGGATAGAGTACTGTCATCATAACTCACAGCAACCTCAAACTCTTGGGTTCAAGCAATCCTTTTGCCTCGGGCTCCCAAATAGCTGGGATTGCCTGCATCTACCACAACACCAGGCTAACTTTCATTTTCAGTAGAGACAGGGTAACACTCTTGCTCAGGCTGGTCTTGAACTTCTGAAATCAAGGGATCCTCCTACCTTGGCCTCTCAGAGTGCTTGGATTATAAGCGTGAACCACTGCACCTGGCCCCTCTCTCTCTCACTTTTTTTTATTTTGTAGAGACAGATCTCACTTTCTTGCCCTTGGTAGAGTGCTGTGGCGTCACACAGCTCACAGCAACCTCCACCTCCTGGGCTTAGGTGATTCTCTTGCCTCAGCCTCCTGAGTAGCTGGGACTACAGGCACCTGCCAGAATGCCCAGCTATTTTTTTTTTTGTTGCAGTTTGGCCGGGGCTGGGTTTTAACCCACCGCCCTGGGTGTATGGGGCTGGTGCCCTACCCACTGAGCCACAGGTGCCGCCCATGGCCTCCGTCTCTTTATTGGTGTACTTTATTTGGTGTGACATTGTCACCGTATATTCATTTACTTCTTTATTATGGTTACTCTTAGTTCTGTGAATGAAGAATAGGAAAAAATATTTTTTAACCCTCATCAGTTCATG
>CAUYQV010090189.1:0-24210 GCA_963574575.1 Galagoides demidoff
AGAAAGAAAATGTTGTAATACTGAGAATTTTGTATGTGAGCGGTTTGTGAGTATAGCATAAATTTTTCTCTGCCGAATTGTCTAAAAGAGCAAAGTAAATTATTAAAACCGTTAAGCATAAGTTGGGGGCTAAGATAGCACTTGGAAGACACACACACAGCCCCCTGCATAACACAGCAGACCCTCCATAGCTGACCACCTCCCTACATCAACCACCCCCTTCACTTGGCCTAATGTTCATAGACCAGACACGTACCATATGTCCATATCAATACAGCAGGCCTAGCTCCTTATGTTGACCACCTCCTTGTATTGACCAGTTTGTTGCTGTCCCTTAGGTGGCCAACTTACAGAGGTAATACTATGTGTGTATGAGTGTATGGTGTATCTGTACATGTGTACACCGTTCTTCACTACATAAACACTGCTCTCTATAACAGTTGCTCTCGTGCTGTCATCAGTACACCTCACTGACTCTGTCTCGCAGCTAATCCAAGAAGATATTGTTTGATTCTCTTCTCCCCTGTGCTTAAGGGCCTCCCTGAGAGTATTGTAGGAAAACATCTGCATTACCTTCTCAGGAAGGGATGAGCCAAATCTGACCCGAGTGACCTAAACGAGCACCAGTTTCCAAGCATCACACTCACTCTCCAATGTGTGTATACAAGATGGAGAACCAAATGCATGTACCTGGGTGCTCCCCAAAGATCTATCTGTATCTGTGGAATCTGTGATCGTCCTAGCTGTGTACCTATGAAACCAGGCAAGTTGTGTTCTTAAAGATAGACACTCTCACGCCAAAAGGGAGAAAGCAGAAAGAGGTGACAGGTCTAAACAAGCCCCGAACCTAGCAAGGTAAATTCCATTAGATGTTAAGGCTCAAGAATAATCTTAATTGGTCAGATGCTCAGCTTTCCCTGAGGTCATCCCCAGTGGTCAGCCCCAGGGTACTAGGCGACAGCCCCACCCCCTCAGCTCTGTGCAGCAACTCCACCCTGCAGCTGGGAAGCTATCCCACTAGAATCGGGATGGGGGGAGGTGGCCCCCAGCCCCTGAAACCAAAGAGGAAATAGTCTCACCCCCAGGGTCTACACATCTAGGTGAGTGGTGAGAGAGGCAACTGTGATGATCTCTCAATCACCTTCCATCCCTGAAAGCTAAAGCATGTTTGCAGCCAGATAGCTCTATCCCTGACTACAGAATATCAGAAGTCTAAATGCCCTCCTATATTTCATTCTGTCTTCATCCCCTTTCTTTGAAACTGACAGTGTCTTTGCTGGCATAATCATATTTCTCTTCCTGGCTCTGCTGAGATGGCTGATTAAAAATCATGGATAATCTTTCTATGGAGCGATTGTTCAGCCATAGCCTGGGTATTCTCTCCCATACACATTTTCTCATTTTTTGCAATCTGCGTAGGTTGAGAATTTTCCAAATCTTCAAGTTTTGGTTCCTTTTTGCTTAATAGTTCCTTCAATTTATTTCTCCCTTCTCTCATTTTACTATAAAGAGTAAGGAGAAACCAGGTCACATTTTCAAAACTTTTCTCAGAAATCTCCTCAGGTAAATATCCAGTTTCATCACTTACAAATTCAATCTTCCACAAAACGTAGACCACGATTCAGCCAAGCTCTGTGCCACTTTATAAAAAAGATGGCCTTTCCTCCAGTTCCCGATAACATATTCCTCGTTTCTGTCTGAAAACTCACCAGAGTCACTTTTAATGTTCATATTTCTACCAGCACCCTGTTCATGATGATGGAAGATCTGACAATCAAGTTTGCAAACTTGCCTCTGTGCACTCACATTGGCAGCACTGTACAAAAAGCTTGGTAAGGTTTCACAACCTGGGCGTATCAGTGTCTCACCGCTGTGTTCATGTCAGTGTGTGGCAGTGTCTTGCTGAGTGGCATTCATTATTGTTGTGTGCTTTTGTGTGCTGTCGCAAGAATGTTGGAGCTTAAATTACAGCAACGAATAAACATTCATGAATGTCTTGTTAAACTTGGCAAGAGTGGTAGTGAAATCAAGGACATGTAAGTCCAAGTTTATGAGGTTAATGCCATGAAGAAAACAGCAGCGTGCAAATGGACTGAATGTTTTTCTGAGGAGAGAAAAAGTGTCACAGCTGAAGAGAGGTCAGAGCAACCAGCAAGGAACAGAACTGGTGAAAACATTGAAAAATTCATCAGATTGTGTGTCAAAATTGTTGGCTGACTGTAGGAAGCATAGCAGACCAAGTCAACATCAATAGAGAAACAGGAAAATCTTAACTAAAAGTCTTGGGCAACGACAGCTTAGATGGCGCTGTCTGTGAAGGAGTTTTTAGCCAGTAAACAAATAACTATATTGGAACACTCTATTCGCCTGATCTGCCCCCCAGTCACTTCCTTATTTCTTTACCCAAAGATAAAGGAAATACTGAAAGGAAGACTTTTTTTTTTTTTTTTTTGAGATGGAGCCTCAAGCTATCCCCCTGGGTAGAGTGCCATGGCGTCACAGCTCATAGCAACCTCCAACTCCTGGGCTCAAGTGAGTCTCCTGCCTCCGCCTCCCAAGTAGCTGGGACTACAGCCGCCCGCCACAACACCCAGCCATTTTTTGATTGCAGCCATCATTGTTGTTTGGCGGGCCCGGGCTGGGGATTTGAACCCGCCACCTTAGGTGTACGTGGCTGGC
The DNA here is from genome assembly GCA_963574575.1 of Galagoides demidoff. Lineage (NCBI taxonomy): Eukaryota > Metazoa > Chordata > Mammalia > Primates > Galagidae > Galagoides > Galagoides demidoff. The sequence continues at coordinate 2,680 of CAUYQV010090189.1, forward strand.
GCCTTAGCCGATTGAGCCACAGGCGCCGAGCCAAGGAAGACATTTTGATGACATTCAGGACATCAAGGGTAAGACGACAACAACTTTGATAGATATTCTAGAAAGAGTTCCAAAATCTCTTTGAAGGGTGAACTAGGTGCTGGCATTGGTGTATCACTTCAAACGTGACCATTGTAATATTCAGCAACAAGGCATTTAGCACGTTTTCTAGAATGAGTTTGTGAACTTAATTGTCAGACCCTCATATGTATTCTCTAAGATGACAGAACTTTTCCTTCCATATTGCCCCTTTTCCTTCTGAGCCTTCTCCAGAATTGCCTTGGACATCCGTATTTCTGCCAACAGTCTCTTCAGGTAAATCTAGCCTTTTTCTAGAATGTACCTTGAAACTCTTCTAGCTTCTGTCCCTTACCCAGCTCCAAAGCTACGCCCACATGATTGTTACTTCGACATCCCACTCAACAGCACCAAAAACTGTATTAGTGTGCTAGGGCTTCCCTAACAAAATACCCCCTCCTCGGTGACTTAAACAACAGACATCTATGTTCTGCTGAATTCTGGAGGCTGTAGGTCCAAGATCGCTGCAGCATCAGAGTTGGTTTCTGCTGAGGCCTCTCATCCTGGCTTGCAGATGGCTGCCTTCTTATGGTGTCTTCACATAACACTGTGGTTCTCAACCTTCCTAATGCCACGGCCCTTTAATATAGTCCTGTTGGTCACGACCCACAGGTTGAGAACCATTGACATAACATGTCCTGCATGGAGGGAAAGGGAGTTTAGATTTCCCTTTTCTTTTGAGAAGGACTCCAGTCCTATTGTTCATTTCACATTAATCACCTCCTGAGAGGCCCTCTCTCCAGTACAGCCACGGTGGAGGTTAGGGCTTCAATTTAGTGGAGACACAATTCATATCAGAACCCACAGTTTCTTAAAGAGTTTTACTTAGCTATAGAGAGACATGAAGTCTTATAGGCTAGAAGGAGGGCTGGAGTAATAAATTCTTGGACCTAGAGAGAACTTCAGAAAGTTATGTCTTATTACTCATCTTCAGAAGGTGAAGATATAATCCAGAAGAAATGATTTTCTATTCTCTAATCCTGTTTAACTTTGTTCAAATTATTATGCCAGTACAATATTTAGGTTACATTGTTCTCACTTTCAGAGTAAAGTCCCATTTGTAGAAAAGTCCCTCACCCAGGGGGCATATTATACACCCTCACCATGTGCACATTAGGTGAGATCCCACCTCATGCCCTCCCTCCTTCTGCCATATGTCCTCCCCCCTCCCACTTCCCTCTACCCGCAAACTGGACTATAATAGTGTTTTATTGTTCTTGGGAACATGTAATTGTTTATATATTGATTTCATGTTAGTAAGGAGTACGCTGGATATTTATTTTTCCATTCTTGTGATACTTTATTAAGAAGAATGTCTTTCAACTCCATCCAGGTAAATGTAAAAGATGTAAAGTCTCCATCTTTTTCAATGGCTGCATAACATTACATGGTATATATATATGCCACAGTTTGTTGATCCATTCATGGGTTAATGGGCATTAAAGTTGCTTCCATGACTTGGCAGTTATTAGTTGAGCTGCAATAAACATTCTAGTGCAAGATTTTCTATTCTCTTTTCAATATTCCTGAGTGTAGAGATCACACCACTTTTGATAGCATTTTTAAAGTCAAGGAATTCTTGATGCTGAGCAAAAATCTTTCCTCTCTTTGTTCCCCATAATTATCAAGAAGGATTCTTGCACACTTTATGCATGCAACAGGGATTTCTATCCTTTGGTTCACATGGTGGAGGATGAGGTAGAAGGGAAAGCCATGTTTCTTGAGCATGGAGTTAAGAGAATAGGAATAGTTGCATGCATCAATTCATCCAGTGACACTGGTCATCAAGTCACCTCTTTTGCCTCAATGGAAAAAACTGAATCAGACTGGAGGTCAGGAGACCTGGACTCTGATCCCGCATGACCACCACTTAACCACGTAGATTTGATGAATTCAACTTCCTTGTATCTCCATTTCCTTGTGCATAAAATGAAGGTGGTATATATAAGTTCTGGCTGAACTAAAAACATCTCTAAATATCATTCAGTACTTTGGGCATTTCTAATAATCTAAAATTGTCAATTTAACCTTTTCAACAATGCCCTGACATAGTCTTATAGGCTCAGTGGTCCACAACTTCCATTATTTTTGTATTCCATTTTGCCATAAAGTGCATGACTAAAACTGGAAATTATATTTTAATAAATCTTAGACTAATGCTGAATATAGCAAAAAGAATTATTCCTGGGCTTGGATATCCTTTTTTTTAAATGATTTCTCAATATCATGTCTCTTTTTTCCCAATAGAAATTTGGCCAAGAATTTTGTAACTCAAAATAGGATTGAATAAGATAGGGCAAAAGCACGAAGAAGCCAGTGGAGGACTCAGTTATGTTTGCAACCAACCTAAAAATAAAAATATTAATTTTAAATCAGCAAATTAGCTGAATACTTGACAGTATCTTTTCCCCTTGTTTTCTATGAAGGTAATGTTTCCTTTAGAAGGAATTAGATACTCTGCTGCATTTGGTAAAGAAATGAACCTGGTGTAACTTATGACACATGACAACAGTCCTAGTCTTTTCTCTCATGGATTCTGGGTGTCTGATCCAGCTCAGGTTGGGAGGCCTGTCCTTCAGAGAGAAATCTTTCAGAGGAACTTGTACATTCCAGCGTGTCTGAGGTTAAACTTGTTCGCCACGGTACCTGGACCTACAGCGCCTTGAAATATGATTCCAAAAGTTTGCATACTAAATAAAATTTTTTACTTTACAGATTGCCTTTGTTTAAATATAGTAGTTCCCTATTAGGAAGATCTTCAGATGATGTAATTGCCATATATTGCAGTGCAATTTGAGAGGATCAGATTCAAGTCTCAAATTCTCAGACACTGGGTAAGGAAAGGCTAAGAATGTTACAGAAATGAGAAGCCTGGTCTTCTGGAAAGAGATCTGCCCGTGTTACCTTGCAGCAGCTTTTGTTGGTGGATTTATATCCTCTTAATATGATTTTTTAAAAGCTGTCTACCTAACAAAGACTGAGCATGGTAAATGACAAGGAAATTTGAAGTTTTGGAAAGGGGAACTGTGAGAAATGGCGAGAGAATTCAGATTGCTCTAAGTGTGGGTGAAATGAACATTAGTCTTAAGTGTGATGTTTCAGAACGCAAATTAGATGGTGGGAACATGAAGGGGACAGATAGGGTGAGACATGCAAGAAACCCACTTTGGAAAGCTTGACAGGAGAAGCCACCAATTTCTTATTTTTATCTTCTTGGAGCAGAATTCCTCACAGGGGCTCCACATTCTTCAGGCTCAGACATGATTAAACACCATATCTTTTAGAATGTTTTACTATTCCAAGCCGAGGAATATATAAATAACCCCTTTCCAGCCACCACTCCTCAGCCTGGAATTTAAGCTGAGTGCCTTCTGGGCTTCAGTCTGCTTTGACCAGGCCCCACATGAGAGCAACAACACACCAAATATTCATCACAAAATTCACTTTACAAAGAGGTGGCCAACACAAAGAGAATATTTTGTAAGATTTTGGCATGAATATTCTGTAAATAAATATACATTAGCTACTATTTCCCAGTTTCACCTGTGTCTGGAGACTTTAGGGACAACTTTTGGGACACTCTGCAGAGTCACTGGTCATTTTGGAGATAGTGATGGGATACATTTTGTGCACATTATTCCTTAAATTCCTGGGACATTAATTCTCCTTTGTGTCCCAGAGTGAATCTGCTACCCAGTCTCCTGCAGTGCACACATCCTGGGTATTTATATAGGGCCTTGTGCTAGGAAGAGAACTGTATTTGGTTAATGCCTCTGTTGCCCCAGTGAAATTCTTACTAAAATGTTAATGACAGACCCACATTTCCATTTCGCACTGGGCCTCATAATTACTTGGCTCAGCCACTCCCAGTCCTACAAACCCTTCATTTCAGATGCCTTCCTTTCTCTACATTCTGGCCCCAGGTGCTGATGTCTGGCATCCAGGCAATCACATCATTGTCCACCCTTCTTCTCATCACTCCTCCCTTCCAGCACGCTCAGCACCCCAGCTAGTAGTCCTGAAACAAAGGATCAATTTTCACAGAAGACCTGGGTCGTGGGACCGTAAACCTAGACAGACAGTTGGCAATTTTAATCAAAACTTTAAATGCATGTAATCCTATGAGCCCACAATTTCATCTCTAGGAATTCATGCCATAGAAGCAAATTGCTTAAGTTTATACAGATGTCAATTGCATTGTCTATTATAACAAAAGACTATAAGCAAATTAAATGTCCATAAATAGACAACTAACTAAATTCATACATATTCTCATACATATGGTTGCATATGCATACAATGCTTCTGGAAAAAACTGAGAATAGCTGTTGCCGCTCAGAAACGAGGAGGGAACTGAGTAAAGAGTCACTTTTTGTTTTCTATCTCTTGGATTGTTGGAACGGTTTTTACTTTGCCACGTATATTATTTTTTAATCACAAATTTATTAAATTGAATTTTAAAAACATAGTAGGGCTTGATTGAAACTGTTTTGCTAAAAGATAAACCCCCCCCCCAGACATATCAAGTGAAAATCTATGAATATTACCTTTTATGGAAACAGGGCCTTTGCAGAAATAATTAAGGATCTTGAGATGGGAAGATTATCTGGATTATCTGGATGGAAGGAGAGGCCTAAAGGCCATCACCTGTATCCTTAGAAGAGGGAGGCAGAGGAAGATTTGAACACACACCAACACGCAGTGGAGAAAGTGATATGAAGACATAACAGAGAGGGATTTAAAGATGCTTGTCTTGAAGATTGAAATGATGTGGCCACAGAAGCTAGAAGAGGCAAGGAACTGATTTTGCACTTAGAGCCTCCAGAAGGAGCCTGGTCCTGGTAACACCTTGGGCCAACAGCCTTGCCCCTCTCTACTGATTACAGAATTCTGGCCTCCAGGACTATAAGAGAATAAATTTATATATATAATATATATATTTACATATATTCTGTATATATATGAATTATATATTATTTATATATAAATATATATTATTTATGTTATAGATTGTGTGTATTTAAATAAATAAATTTATAATTAACTATAAATTTCTGTAGTTTTAAGCCACTAAACTGTGGTAATTTATTACAGTAACCACAGAAATTTAATAGACTTCTTAACTAAATGTGATGCAAATGTGTTTAGAATAATTAGCCTAGAAATTAAGAGAATGGATACTGGAGTGGTCAGATCTTGGGAACAGAGACGCCAGTTGGGATATTTGTAGTAAAAGCTTAGAGTAAATGGATTTAGTCAGCAACTGTGCTTGTAAAAATAAAGAAGAAAAGAGAACCACAATGAATAAGAAATTTAAAAGAATAGTCAACAAAGACTTTCCAGTCTATAAAAGACACAGATGAAGAAAGATGGCCTTTTTAGTAAACAATGTGGGATATCCATTTACAAAACAATGAACTTTGACCATTACCTCATACCATACACAAAAAACAATTCCAGCTACACTGAAGATTTCAAACATGAAAAGAAAAGCAACAAAACTCTAAAATAAGTCACAAAAAGTGATCATTAGAAAAGAATAAACAAAAGCTATAACCCAATTATAGCCCAAGAATATGGGGAAAGGAGGGAGGGAGGGGAGGGGAGGGGAGGGGGGAGGTTGGGTGGAGGGAGGGTAATTGGTGGTACCACACCTAAGGTGCATCTTACAAGGGTACATGTGAAATTACTAAACGTAGAATATAAATGTCTTAACACAATAACTAAGAGGGTGGCGTGAAGGCTATGTTAACCAGTTTGATGCAAATATTTCAGATTGTATATAAAACCAGCATATGGTACCCCATGATTGCATTAATGTATACAGCTCTGATTTAATTTTTTTAAAAATGATCATCAAAAGACACAAAAAGAGGTGAAAAAGAAATTCCCATCTTCGGAAAAGGAATTCACAGCATACATATCTGACAGAGGAATCACATCCTAATATATTAAAAATTCCTATTAATCAGTAAGAAATGGGCAAAAGATTTGCACAGGCCCTTCCCAATGGATCTCATGCATTTTCATGTTCTTTTGACCAATGTTTAAATGGCAAAAAGGAAAAAAAAAAAAAGAAAGAAGAAAAGAGTTCATCTTCATTGGTCTTTACGAAATGCAGATTTAAACCACAATGGGATAATACTACCTGAGCACAGAATGGCTGAAAAGTAATTAAGATGGGAATTGTCAAGCATTTCTGAGAATGCAAAGAAACTGAAACTTTATACACTCCTGCTTAGAATGTAAATTGCTCAAACCACTTGAGAAACCATTAAGATTTGTCTGTATCTACTACAGCTGAGTACATGCATAATCTATGAACAAGTATTGCACTTCTGAAGCCCAAAGAGATGCGCACACATGCTCGTCAGGGCAGACATGCACTCGACTGTTTGCAGTAGCTCTATTCATAGTAGTACTGTGTTTGCGTTGCTATAACAAAATATCTGAGACTGGGTAATTTATAAAAAGAAGAGGCTTATTTAGTTCATTTTTGTGGAGGCTGGAAAGTCAGCTCTGCTCAGGAGAGTGGTCGGCTTCTGGTGAGGGCCTCCTGATACATCATAACATAGCAGAAAAGCAGAGGGGGAAGCAGGTGGGCGCAGAAAGAGTAGCCTTGCTTTACGATGATCTCCTCTCCCAGAGCCTTTGCATTCCCAGGAGAACAAATCCATTCCCTAGAGAACTAACCCAGTCTTGAGAGGTAACATTAATTCATCTTAAAGCCTTAATCACCTCTGAAAGGCAGCACCCCCAAACACTGCCACATTAGGGACCAGACCTCACATGAGTTTTGGTGGAGACAAACCATATCCAAATCATAGCAAATAATAAGCTAAAAATTACCCAAATGTCCATCAGTGACCAAGTGGATAACTATTATGGTACAGCAACACAATGGAATGCTGTCCAACAATAAGAACAAATGATCTCCCACTAAACTAGAACAAATATCTATTTATTTTTATTTTACATTCTTTAATTTTGTTTTTTACCGGATGTTATTTATTATTTTTTTATTAAATCATAACTTTGTACATTGATGCATTTATGGGGTTCAGGGTACTGCTTCCATGTACAATGTGAAATGCTTACATTGAACTAAGTAACACATCCATCACAGTTACACTTATTTCTTAATAGTCCAGAAAGTAGAAGGGAAGAGGAGAGAGAGGGGAGGAGATATAGGAGGAGAGAGGGCATTTGGGGGGACCTCACCTAATGTGCATGATGCAATGGTACATTTCAGATATGTTATTTTTAACCACAAAATTAAATGAAAAATTGTAAATGTGTTAGAGCTTAATTGATTGTTATCAGAAACATGAAAGAAACTAGACATTGTACAGCACACAAAAAACACACAACAGCAGCAGTGAATGCCACTCAATAAGACACACCACACAGCTGCCAAACACTGACATACCAAGATATAAAACCTTACCGAGTTGTTTGTATAGTGCTGCCAACATATGTGAACAGTGGAAAGTTTGTGAACTTAATTGTCACCTCATAGAATGACAGCTCTGATGGTCATTCCAGAGAAGGAGTTCCAAAATTGCTCTGGAGGGTGGACTAGACACATCAGTGCATGGCTTCCAAGGGGAGTTCTTCAAAGGCGACTGTAGTGAGAGTCATCAGAGGTCTGTAGCACCTGCTCACAAACTTGATTGTCAGACCTTGTAAAGAATATATATTGTGTGACTCCATCTATGTAAGAAGAAAAATGAAAATCAAAGTCTGTATGTTGTCAAAAGGATCTGGACAGACATTTCTCAAAAGAAGGGATATACATGGCCAAAAGACACATATATGTATGAAAAAAGTTCAACATCTCAAATCATGGGGGAAATGCAAATTACAACCCCAAGAATGGCTATCATCAAAAAAAAAAAAAAAAAAAAAGAAAGGTAATTGTTGGCAATGATGTGACATAAAGGGAACCCTTAGTACAGCAATTTTGGGAAACAGTATGGAGGTGCCTCAAAAAATTTAAAATAGAACATATAATCCAGCAATCCCACTTCTGAGTATGTATCTAAAGGGTATTAAAATCAATATGCTAAAGAGATAGCATACTCTCATGTTCATTTCAGCATTATTCACAATAGCCAAGATACAGAAGTGGCGTAAGTGTTTATTGGTGGATAAGTAATAAAAAAAGATGTTGCATATACGGGGTGTCCCTCAAATTCATGTGCAATTTACTATGTTAAACTATTTTAAACTGCACACAAACTTTATGTTCACTGTGTACACAATGGAATATTATATGGCCTTTAAAAAGAAGGAGATTCTATCATTTGAGACAATGTCAATGGAACGAAAAGACATTATGCCAAGTGAAATAAGCCAGGCACAGAAAAACAAATACCAAATGATGTCACTTACATGTGGGATCTAAACAGATTGATTTCGTAGAAGCAGAGGGTAACAAAGTGGCTGGGAGGCAGGAGGGAGAGAGATCAGGGAAGGGAAGATGTTGACAAAAAGCTACAAAGTGTAGGTTCCTGGCAGAATGAATGTTAGTGATCTATCGCACTGGCTGGTGACCACAGTTAATAATAACATACTTTAACCTTCAGAACTGCTAAAACGATACACTTTCCATGCTCTCATCACACACACAAAAAGACAAATTGGTGAGATGATGGATATGTTAAGTAGTTTAATTTAATCTTTTATAATGTATATGTAGATCAAAACATCAGGTTGGATCCCATAAATATACACAGTTACTATGTCTCAACTGAAAAGAAATTTTAACAATCTAGTAATATATGCTGTCAGAAGATTGGATAGGTTACCCTGGGCGGGTGGGGAGGGGGCAGCGTGAGGGAGCAGGGGTGGAGACCCAGGCATGGCAATGACTCGCCCTTTATTTACTCCCAGTTGCATCTATGTGTTCAGTGTGCGAACACGCAAGCTTGTATACTCGTGATACCTACAAAATCTTTGCACCTATTACATGAAAAATTTTTGAAAGCCCCAATGGTTTGATAAAAAGACACAGGCACATGGGGGTGAGAATGTAGATGTGCATCTGTGTCCCTGCATACCAGGCCTGCACGCACAGACTGCTCTCGTGGAGGGGTTAATAAACTTGGCAGAAGTATTTCAAAGCTGAGCACTGAAATTCCTGTGTCCTCTGTGCTGACTTGCCCTTTCTCATCATGTTATTTGAAGTCACACAAAGTTTGGTATTTTGGGATTTCAGCACATTTCTCTTCTCTCAGTGGAGGAAAAAACGGGAATGTCACATGAAGACTTCTATACCTCAGATGCAATTCTGCAAATGGCTCTCAATCATCCCAGTGTTCATCTCGGAGCCAGTCTTCTTGACTGAGAGGATTTATTTTTAGAACGCTTCGCAGTTGACAGTTGAGAATCCAGCCGCTCCACCCTCCTCCTCCTCCTCCCCTCTCCCAGCCAGATTCTGCTCCGTTGGGAATTTACATTTGAAACTGTCCCCCAAGGATTTATCATGATGTTGGGAAGGAGTTCATGTGGGAAGCACAATTATAGAATTGGACAAAAACTGTCCAATTTATGGTCTGCAATTTAAAAAACTAAAATAATGACCATTTCCTTTAAAACGGAGGCTCTGAGAATGAAATATGAGCTATGACATTTTCACCTCCAAGTCACCGGATCAAATTACAGTTGTCAACCATTAGAAATATTCGTCTCAAAATTAAGACTAGGTTGTTTAAAATGAAGCACCCAACTATAGACTATAAATCAGTGGCTCTCAAAGTGTGGTTCCCCAGACTCAAACAAGTGGCACCCCCTGGGAATTCGCTAGAAATGCATGCTCCCAGGACTACTCCAGACGTACTGAATCAGAAACAGAGAATGGTGCCCTGCAACCCATGTTTTAACAAGCCCTTGAGGTAAGAGGCGTCCTAAAATTTGAGAACCGCTGCTATCAACAAGTGTTTGTCTATAGAGTTAAAACATAACCATTGCGTTGCATCATGCAAAACATTTCTCACATATTTACATAATACAATGGAACATTCATTAACATTTTTTCTTAATCTCCTGATAAGCCAGACATAGTTAAGGAGTATCTGACCCAAACTACATTCATGCACAGCCAGGGGTGTGTGTGTGTGTGTGTGTGTGCTCTGCCTGGCCCGTGTTGACCCCATGGGTCACAGCAGCCTGCCTCTGCACACACTGTTGCCCAATGTAACGTGCAATTATTTCATTTGCTTGGGTTTGAAAAACTCTTTAATTTTCCCAAACTCTTCCCACCACCTGGAGACGTGTGGTAACACCCCCAAATATATCTACACATCCATAAATACAGTCCAGTTAAACACAAATTAACAGGTGAAAGTTTAAATTTTTTTCAGGGGAAATTGTGAATACTGGAAAAATCTTCCAGATAAGGTTTTAGAGATAACTCAGAATAATGTCATCAAAGAAAATCAACTTGAGGTGGGTAGAGAGGACCTTTGGATTCAATTCTCCGTGGGAAAAGCCCCATCATTTAGGTTCAGATTTAAACATTTATTGAGCATTCATAATGCATTAGGCTCTGTGATAGTATTCTATGCAGCATGAGGATCAGAGGCCTCTGATGGGATGGAACATATCCACCTCCTCACCCTGAAATATAATCCCCTCGTAACAGGAGGGCTATTATAGCAAGTGACAAAAAACCAGCTTAAATTGGGATGAAGGAGGAGGAAGAGGGGGAGGGGAGAAGGGGGAGAAGGAAAGGAAAGGGAGGGCAGGAGAGGGGGGAGAGGAAAGGAAAGGATGGAAAGGAGGAGAGGGGAGGAGGGGAAGAAGAAAGCCTTAGGATTTTATTGACATATCAAATCAACCTTTGGAAAGATCATGGGTGGAATTTGCATAACTGAGTCTCACACCATCTTTGCCTCTCTTTTTGTTGGCAGCACTTTTTAAACTATTTTACTGAGCTATAACTCACATGCTACTCTGTTGAAACAAAAGTATACAATGTAATGGCTTTAGGATATCCAGAGTTGTGCATCCATCACAATAATCAATTTAAGAATATGTTCATTACTCTAAAAAGAAACCTTACTTCCTTTAGTCATCAACACACCCACCTCAAACCTCCCCATTCCCCCCAGTACCAGGTAACCACTAATCTATGCTCTGTCTTAACAGATTTTTGCCTTTTCCTTTCTGACTGTTTTATACATAGGGAGTCAGATAATACCTGATCTTTTGTGACTGACTTCCATTACCGAGCTTAATGTTTTTAAGGCCCATCCCTGGTGTCGTACATGTCAACGATTTATTCCTTTTCGTGAATGAATAATATTCCATCCTGTGGTTAGGGCACCTTTTATCTATTCATTAGGTGACATGTTTGGGTTGGTTTCACTTTTGACTATTATGAAAAATGCTAGCTGCACTCTCATAAAACAGCATCTCCAGGTGGCAGGAATCTCGCCGTCCTGTGTTCACTCCAAATCCCTAATAGCTTCACAATCAGAAAGAAGTAAAATCTTCCCCACCAGTTTCAGACTCAGGGGAGAAGGATGATTGGCCTGACTCAGTGCAAGTGTCAACCAAGCTAAGGGACCAGAGAGAAGCAGGCACCTACCAAGACAGCATTACTGTCCAGACAGATGGTTCTTCTAGAGCAGATGAGTGGAATGTTTTGAAAAGAAGCAGGGTAGCACAGACATGATCACTGTGGGGACTTTTAGTTGGGCAGACTGTCCCATTTTTGCCTACTTCAGGTCTTTTTTTGCATCTTCTCCAAACCTCAGGCATATGAAGTCAGGAGATTTGATATTTTTAGATGTGAAATCATAAAGTTACCAGCTCTACAGTTCTTCAGAAAGGTCCCAGAATCCTCAAGAACAAGTAACATGGGCTGATTCAGATTTAAAAACAAGGAGAATGTATGATGTGACGGGAACTCATCCAGCTGGTCAACCATTAGTGACATTTTACATATCTGTGTTCTGTGAGCTACACACCGTGCTAAGTGACAAAGCTCTTCTAATAAGACCTACAAAATGATCTGTGGACTGCAATGATGTTGCTAAGTGTTTCTGGTCTTTCTTTCTCTTTTTTTCCTTTTCTATTTTTAACTCATGGTGGCCTCTGTGAGTATATTCTCAACACAGTGTGTCCTAGAGCGCCAAAGTTGTAGATCTGTACCACTGCCACTCATCCAAGTTTCCTCTGTTCTGTGGCATCAAAATGCAACAGGCTCTTCAAGACCAGGCTTTGGCCCAAGGAGAGAGAACAAAGAACTCAAATCTGGAGCAAATCCATCCTGACAAACCATGCAAAGGGTACTGGCCACTAGGGTTTTTGTTTAGTTTTGTTTTATTAAAGGTAAGAATTAAACTTAGTAAAGAGAAATTTCAAGAAGGACAACACTCTGAGATTACGTGGCCCTGACTCCATTCTGTTGCATTTCATCTTTTTCTTGGGGACGTCACCACTCCCACTGTCATTGCTATGAGAAACTGTGTCCTTTAAAAATCTGATTAAGCGCTGACAAAGCCTTAAACAAAGTTAAATCAGCAAACATTATTAGGGAACAATATGAAAATAAGTAAACATATCAGAAATAGCCTTGATTCTTAACTCATCGAAAGTGTTCCAATGACAAGACACAGTGTCTCACACCTATAATCCAAGCACTCTGCAATCCTAGCCCATTGGCAGGTGGCTTGCTAGAGTTCACGACTTCAAGACTACCCTAAGCAAGAGGGAGACCCTGTCTCTATTAAAAATAGAAAAACTATCCAGTCGTAGTGGTGGGCGCCAGTCATCCCAGCTACTTGGGAGGCTGAGGCAAGAGGATCACTTGAGCCAAGAGTTTGAGATTGCTGTGAGCTATGATGCTGCAGCACTCTACTCAGGATGACAGAGTGAGACTTGGTCTTCAAGGCAAAAAAAAGTGTTCTAGTACTTCTTCTCCATGAAAAATTTACTTATACTCTTTTAGCCTTTCTTCTTCTCTTCTAGAAAAATGAGGTCAATAATACCTCTCTCATAGGCTAATACTGAGGGTGAAATAAGATTTACTCATTTGACAAATAGATACTGAATGATTATTAAGCGTCAGGCACTGTTTCAGATACAACAGTCACACAAACACACATACACAAAATTATACCCTATGAAGCTTGCATTCTACTAGGAGAAGAAACATCATAATAAACTCAACAGGTAGAAGATATAGGCTGTATATATTCAACATGATGAGCTAATAGGTGTGTCCTAGTTTGTTTTGTGCTGCTGTAACAAAATACCTGAGACTGAGTCATTTATAAATCTCATAATTTTCCTTGTTCTGGAGGCTGAGAGGTCTAAGATCAAGGTCCCGGCATCCTGAACCTTCCTGCTGCTTCCCCACATAGCAGAAGGCCAGCCCACTGGAAGCTCTTTGTATAACAGTATTAATCTATTTATGTAGGTAGAGCTATCATCAGTGAAACATCTCACATTAAGCCCCATCTCCCAACACTGCTGCATGGGGGATTAAGTTTTAGCACACAAATTTTAGGAGTCACATTCAGATGTATTTAGCCACATCCAAAAAGAAAAAAAAAAATCTAAAGTAAAATTACCATCAGAAAGCTATTTGAGCTTTGCACAGTGGCAGTATCATAGCCAGTGAGGTTCACCTGAGGCGTGATTATTGCTAATTGAAAACTTTTCCCAATACCCTGCACTGGTAATTTTTGACCGGCTCTATGGAGACTGAATAAAAAAAAAAAAAAAAAGAAGAAGAAGAAAGCTATCTGCTGTCAATCAAGAATATACTTTTGGAGAAAGTTGGCTCTTTTACCTGAGAAGAGCATTTCCAGGGGACTTAGTTATCCATAGGAAAGGGTCAAATCCTATTTTATAACTGAGACATTCTGGAGAGTGAGGAGCTAGACATCTGTGTCAAGGGACATTAAGGCAGATGGAGGGAAATTTGGCCTCAGTCATAAGTATAGAGTTAAGGGAAATGGACAGTCCCCTGCCTAGGCTCTCAGACTGGGGGCCCAGATGGAAGCAGCCAACAGCTGACCCCTGCGACAGAGCTTGCACTGTGATTTCCAGGGGCAGGGATCTCTGATACGTGGTCTGAATTTTCCATCTTGGTATTGTTATTGCTTTACGTTATTCTCAAGCCATTTGTAAAGTTTTATCATACACTAAAAATAGATGGTAGGCATGCTTTCTGGAAAAAAGAGAATAGCTTTTGTTCACATTTAGAGGGCCTTGGGGTGGGGAGAAGTCCTGGGGGGCGTTGATGGAAGGCAAGAGGTATGGAGAGAAATGCCTGGAGATGTCTAGTGTGAGAGATAACTTGGGTCAGATTAAGAAGGATGGAGGGGGCCTTTTCTGAATTACTAAGAAAGGGGAAAAGTCATGAAGGTGAGAACCTGTAGGATGGAACCCTGGTTACATTTGTTGAACATTTACGATTAGCGCCCAAGGCAGGAGAATTAGGGGGCTTTGTGAACACATACGTTAAATTCTAGATACACAGTTGACAGGCAATACATGTTTGTTCCCTTCCTCCTTCTCCTTTATCTTCATAATAAAATGATAGGAGAAAAACAAAGATATGAGAGGCTGTTTACCCAATGAAGTAACATGGAACTACCAGAATTAATTTTGCCTAGAAGGCAATATGGATTCAAAATGCTCATACAACTTTCCGAAGCTCCTCGCTTCCTAGTTTTTGTTTTGTTGCCACAGGATAGATCCCATTTTTCTTTTTGCTACAGGAGAGTTGTTTGTCCAAATGACCTTGTCTTTGTCCGTCTGAGACTCATGTGAATTCTCACCGGTGACCACCCCAGCTCAGTTCTGGTTCCTGGTCACAAACTTCTTCCCTCTGCATAACTGACAGAAGGATATTTGATGACATGCAATGACATGCATGGTCTCATCACTAAAACTAACCTGCTTCCTAAATACATGCCATTTGACTGCTCTCAAAAAAACACTTTAGTAGATATAAATATGCAGCTAATATGCCCAAAACGCTATTATCAGGGTGGCTGTTAAAACAGAGTGTAGTGAAAATTATATTTTCTTTCCTGGTCCTTCTCTTTGCTCTTTATTTTTCCTGTAAATATGTCTCATTGAAACAGCATAGAGTTTGGTTTTCTCGCCTCTCCACAATCTCTTTTTCTGATCCCTTTGGTTAAGAGTTAATGTTTAGAGGTAAGATTGGGAGATCGGGCTTGGCAGTAGCTACATAATTTCATCTGCTTAACTTCATCATGAGGCATGCTGGAAAGATCTTAAAGGTGGTGCACATTTTGTAGTCTAGTAAATATCTTGCGGCTTTGGGGCACTTTAATTTACTTTATAGCTTTTTTCCAAGGTTGGCGCACGCCAGCAATGGAAGAGTCAGCTCTTCCTTCAAGTGACGGAAGTAAGCCATTCTCAAGTAGAAGGAATGCACATTTAAATTTATGATAGCTGGACTTGGCTGCAGCAGCTACATTCTTGTTCTACTTTGAGCTTTGGCAGGCCATCCTAATACTTGTGCTTGGTCTATAGACAAGAAAAACTCTTTATTTTCCTTTGTTGAGACTTATAAAGCTCAAGCATATATTTTTCATTTGAGACTATGATAAACTACACAAAGATTCTGTGAACAGTCAAAGTTTTGCCCAGCCTGACAAACCAGCAAAGAGAATGTATTTACAATATGCTTAAGCTTCACTGCCACAACGCTGTGATGTCTGGCCAACCACTTCCTTCATACAGAGGTAGATTTACAGTCAAACCCTGATACCAAAGTAGTTCCTTCAACACTGTCCATTCAGTTGGTTCAGCAGGAAAGTGTGGTTTTAACAGAATAACATTTTTTTAAACATATAGGCCCACAGTAATTGTCTAGTTTAAAATCTAGAGATATTTCATTTAGTTCAAACCCATGCCCTGAATCCTGGGGCTGTTACCAAGCTTGCTTCCATCCACCTCTACATATTCAAACACCCTAACACGTGTGTTGTCACAATAAATCAGAAGGCAATTTTACTATAAGAAATGCGCAGTTCATCAGTATCTCGCAACAGCTCAAGGGAGCACTGTTTTTCAGGTTTTAATTCATTTAATAAGTAGCCATTGAATAGCTGTTATGTGCCAGATTCTGAGGATATCTGTGGCACTAAACTCTATAGTCATGGAACATTCTAATGTAGGAAGGGGTTGCAGGGGAGAAGACAGGAAGCAGATGATTACATAAAATAAGGTCACCCCGTGGTAAGAGCCAGGAAGAAAAGTTAGTTTCCATAAGCATCAAATGGGCTCTTGTGAAAATGCAGATTCCTGAGTCCACCCACACTGAATGAGGGTACTCATTCTAAAGCCCCCCAGCATAGCCAGGGAACGGTCTTCAGTGCCCTTTCCCGTCTGTAGAGAAAGTCTGATTCATCTACAGGTCCATTTTGCCCTCCACAGCCCTGGCGGGAGAAACTCCTCTCCACTGCAGCTGCCTCTGCATGGCCAGCTGTGCCTAGTCACTTCAGATTACTCAAAGGTGACAAGCATCCAGCAGACTGTCTACCAGACTCAGATAGCTGCCGCTGAGGCTAGAATAGGAAATGCCTCTGAAGTCACTGCGCTCAGAGCCTGCTCATAGGCTGCTGGAGGCCAAGGTCGCATTAAAGAGAGGAAAGCAGAAAGTGTTAGGGAGAAGCATTTATTTGGTGGGGCTGGGACAGGGGAGAGGTCAGACTCTCTTCCCAATGATGTGTGACCCAGACTTCCCAGATACCTGATCGTCCCCCACAAATGACAGGGTTTCTTGAAAGGAAAATTAAATAGTCAATTTCATTATGGAGCCCCAGTTAGTAGGGGTAGGGGGCGGTGAGAGAGAGAGAAAGGGAGAGACTACAGAGCCTCTTTAAGAGAGAGCAGCTTGTTTCCTTAGAAGGACTGCTGGGGCCAGAAAGAGTAGTTCAAACTGAATGTATGCTTTTAGAACTTGCATTTGAATCAATGAAAATTGCATCTGTAATTTCACAGATAATTAATTCTGGGCGGAACCTTAACCAACAGCTACAGGGTTTTCAAGTAAAGAGAGTGAAGACTAGAGAGGAGAATGATGCCCAAGGTTCATGGCGAGTTGGCGGTAAAGCCAGAGGAACACGTGGCCTGCTGGTACTAAGTAGTCAATTGTCACATGGATACGTAAAAAATAAAATCTATGAATATAAAGCCACTCATATAAGTTCACCCAATATGGTCCTTTGTGTAAAATCCAAATTTTTATCAAAAGTAACTGACTTCACGTGAGCCCTGCCAACAGTTTACTAAACAGATGTCTCTAAGGGGTCTTAACTAAGGTTACCTCAAGGTACCTTGTGAACAGAGTGAGGGTTCTCCTGACATAACTGCAGGTCTGGGTGGTTTACTTCTGTCCACCTGTCACTTGCGGAGAAAGACATATAGGTAAAAGTGGTGGTAAGTTCTGGAAAGCCTACCCCTGTGTTGGCATGTCTGGGGTGACAGTAAAGTATGGGGAGGCTCACAGATTCCCTCTCTGAAATGACTCAGAGGCTGCCGAAGCCAGGAGGGAAGGCAGCACCACATCCGGGCCTCTGACTTGGGCACCACCACTCAGAAGGAGAGACCCTCCTTGGGTAAGGTCATCTTGAGAGGCAAAGGCCACTTTATAGAAGGAAATTGCTAGAAAAAAAATTCTAAGCTGGGAAAGTAAATGAATACCTCAAAGAAGGACACCCAGGCTCCCCCTTGCAAATGCTGAGCTAGGCCTGTAGGCCCAGCACTCTGCAGGTTCACTGGACCAGTTTAAGGCAATGTCAGTGGAGGAATCCAGTGCACTTGTGTTCCTTGACAATAGCGATGAAGAACTGGCACCTACAGACAGGCCCTAGGACCATAAATCCCAACAAAGTCTGGAACTAGGCCAGGTCTCGACCCTGAAATCCTCCTCCCCTGCTCCCCCAGCAAAGCCCTGCCCACTTCTCCAGGCCAGCCCAATCCCACCTGCTCCAAGAAGATAAGCCTGATCTCCCCGTTGCCCACGGCGCCCACGGCCTTCTGCTGTGTTCCTGCACCATGATGCCTCCCACCGGAATTCTCTGCCCACGTTTCCTCTGGGTTTCTGAGCATACGCACCTCTGTATGTTCTTCCAGAGCCTGATGGCTGGCTTCTACAGGAGTGCAAAACGTTACCCACCTACCTAGTGCAAAAAGTATGCTATGGAAGCATACTGAACGCATAAAAATAGTAAGGCAAGGCATTCCAGCTAGCACCAACTGGGCTGCAGGGAAATGCTGCTAAACTCAAAATCTCACGTCCTGAGCACCAAATCAGAAAGCTCTTTTTTTTACAAGACCCTATTCAATTCTTACCTCCTCCATGAAGATATTCCTTAGCACGTAATGCTCCATCTTGGCCACTGATCATGGTTCTCCTGAAATTATGTGCAAAAATTTTGTGTACATCTACTTTTTGAGGGGAGAATGTGCCAGATTCCTTCCTTCTGTCAGAATCTCTTCTACTTTTGCCCATTAGAGCTGCTCAGCTCTCGTAGGTTTAATTCTTATACATTACACAGGTTAAGAACACACACTTGGCTATCAAATAGAGCTGAGTTCAAATCCTAGGTTATCACTTATTAATCACGTGCCCTTGGACTTATCTTCTTGAAAGCTCAGTTTTCATATCTATAAAATAGGAAAATAATAATGCCTACCCTATAGGATTATTGTCACAATTTGAAGAGTCCATATAAAAGACCTAGCATAAACGAGAATAAATGTTATTTCTTATTTTATTTACAAATAATAAATAGATCCTAAGTTGCTAGATATTTTATTAGGAAATATGTTCCTTTAAATCCCTGATTTAAAATCCTTAAGCATTCCACATTTTATATCAAATCATCACATTGCACCTCATAGATGTACACAGCTATGATTTTAATTAAAAATTAATTAAAAAAAATAAAACCCTTGGGCAGTGCCTGTGGTTCAAAGGAGTAAGGTGCCGGCCCCATATGCCAGAGGTGGCAGGTTCAAACCAAATCCCGGCAAAAAACTGCAAAAATAATACTACGAATAATAAAACCCTTGACATTCTCCCTTGAAAAGTAGCTGTACACAAAATTTTTGTATATATATTTATTTTGGGAGAACCAGGGACACTCTGAGTCTAACTTTCCACCTTAGCTTAGGATAGCCCATTACAGAGGGTGCTTCAGCCTTCAACAAGAGCACATGATTTTTGAGGACTGAAATCACGTCTTCTGCTCCCTCTAGTCTTTTATATCAGGGCCTAGCCCTTAGAAAACACACAACAAATATTTGAAGATTTATTGATGTCAAATTTTAATTCTCCATTGAATGTTGAAATTAGGCTATAAAAATTTGGAGTTCATTCTCTTTATTAACAGAGGAAAAAATGAGTTTTGTTTTCATACTCTTTGGAGGACTTAATGTTAATATTTCTTTTGCCCAGAACATGAGTTATCAATTCCAAACGGGACTCTCAGATTGCAAAGTTCTGTGGCCAGTTGCAAGGAAGGACGTTCAGGCCCGTAGGCCAAGTCACACTAGCTGGGAGGAGAGGATGTTCTCAGCCCGCACCTGAACCGAAACTTCTTTACCTGTGTACTGACAGCCAAATGTCATCGTGACCTTGCTCACATGAGGCCATTCGCAGCCTGTCAATTTATACCAAGCCTCACTTTTTTGCCAAGTTAGAAATTGAGCCAAAAATCCCATGAGAGCTCTGACAATAATTAACTCACATTACTGAACACCTTTGTTAACATAGATGTACTATGAACATGTGTTTATTCAAAAGGACTGATAGAAAGTGTGTTTCTCCTGGTGTAAACATAGTCACACGGCATAACCTACACTGTACATCCCTCCCTCCCTCTTTCCCTTCCTTTTTCTGCTCTGTTATTGGATTTAGTTTCTCCCTTTCTTGAAGTAACTGCGAATAAATTGTGTACTCTGACACTTAATAACACTGTAAACTGCTAAAGAAAATGAAGGAAAAATTGAAGTCTCTTTTTGATAGATCCTGTCAGCATAAAAGCTCGGACTTCAACATGTTTATTCCTTTTTATTTTCCTAACATATGTGTGACAGATTCTAAGCACATTCGTTTTCCCTGAGCCTTTGTATTCTTCAAACTAAACGACTGGGGCACCCTGATCATAAAAATGCAGAGCACGCTGGGGAGCAAGTGTTGACTTGTTTAAAGGACTACCGAGAGCATTCGGAGAGTTTTGCAAGGAGCTGGAGCAGATTGGGGTAAGTCTGACGCTCTGTTCTGCACTATCTTCTGGCTTAGGGGGAATGGAGCATGTGCAATCCTGTCTCCTGGCTTGCACAGCAAGGAAGGGAGTAACTGGCTCTTAGACTTCTGGTGCAGACTTACTTCTACCACTGACCCCAACAAACAGAAATAAATACAAGGCCACCCTGCAGTCCCCCACTGGGCGTGCACCCACATGCACTACCCACCTAACATAAAACTTCCTACAGACAGAGTGTATGAAAGCATACTTTAAAAAACTATTCTTAAGCCCCAGCATCTGTCTCTCGACTCCCACTAACAAGCTAATTCCCTCTCTCCTGGCATTTTGCCCTCTTGTCTGGGAGTGGAAGCCGGAGGGGCTTCCTAGGTGAGCAGCAGAGGCGTGGGGAGAAAGTACATCTGTCCCCATCTTTGTTTCTGTGGCCCTGTGCCCGCCCTTTCTACTCAAATGCCAGCAAGAGAACCGGTGCCTCCTCCAGTTTGTTCCTCTCCTGGAGATTTTAAGTGACCCCGCAAGCCTGCCCGAGTCACTAGGAAGTTAAACCTTCTCCCTTCTCCCCTTGCCCTGCCCCTTAATAATCTTGCTAATGTATAACTTATCTTTGGAGGCAGAGATAAGGAGAGCCAATCAGTACCAACCTGTATTTAGAACAAAGCTTTGGCTTAATAACTAGAGCCAGGAGCAAGCAGATGAAATAGAGAATTTGGCTTAGGCCAAAGTCTGCAGCCCTCCCCCAGTGGGGCAAAGGGGATGGGTTTATGTGGTTGACTCAAAGTACGTGAGAGGAGAAAACCAGCCCTGCTTCTGACTCCTGGAGAGACAACCAGACTCTCCACTTCACATTCCCTGCTTGGCTCTAACTAGCAGCCCAGAGCTGGGACACAAGCCACCAAGACTGGGAACACCTACAATTAAGACACCATTTTCTCCTGGTTCACAATACCACCAACTTTCTACGTATGAACTTCCAAACCATGAGAATTAAATTTTTTTTTTTTTTGAGACGGAGCCTCAAGCTATCCCCCCCTGGGTAGAGTGCCATGGCATCACAGCTCACAGCAACCTCCAACTCCTGGGCTCAAGCGAGTCTCCTGCCTCCGCCTCCCAAGTAGCTGGGACCACAGGCGCCCACCACAACGCCCGG
>CAUYQV010090195.1:0-12513 GCA_963574575.1 Galagoides demidoff
GCCTGTGGTCCCAGCTACTTGGGAGGCGGAGGCAGGAGACTCACTTGAGCCCAGGAGTTGGAGGTTGCTGTGAGCTGTGATGCCATGGCACTCTACCCAGGGGGATAGCATGAGACTCTGTCTCAAAAAAAAAAAAAAAAAAAGACTCTAACTTCCTAGTGTGTCCCCTTCAGGGGCTGCTTGGGTTTAGGAGAGTCTGGTTGGTGGCCCTGCTTATGCTCATCCCTCCCTCCCCCAGCTAATCTGGGGGCACTAGAAACTATCAACTAGGGAAGAACTCTCTGGAGATATCCTGTCTTATGTGGCCTGCTCTGGGGGCCCATGTGACGAAAATGTAAATTGGGTGACTTTCCCCAGTGAGAAGATAGAAGGAGCTTCTACAGAAAAGGTAGTGAGCTCGCCGTCACTTGAATTATCCACAGAGAGGCTGGACGACCCCACATGCTTGGATAAACACATAGAGTTTGTGGAAAGCAGCTTATAAACTGTCCAAAATGCTGCTGGTTGTGATTATTTGAGGAGTGTTTGGGGGAGATTTTTGTAGTGACTATAGTTGAGCTGCCTGACCCTCTCTAGCCAAGGAAGTCTGAAGGTTATTAACTGTAGAGGTTCTGGAATTCTAAGATGCAGCTTTAGCTGCAGAGCAGACACATCAGCTGAGTTTGACCTTCAAGGCCTTAGTGGTCTGAGGTCCTCCAGCTTCTCATCACCACTGTTACCCATGTCCATGTGGTGCAGACATGTGGGAATCTACTGGATATAGATGGTAGAATCTAAGAATTGGAGCCCATGGCTTAGAGACCTGACTCTGCTATCTATTGTGCGGCCATGGGCAAGTCACTTAGCCTGTCTGAACTGCTTTTTTTCAGCTTTATAATGAAGCTGATGGGACCTGCCTGGATAATCTCATGGAATTGTTTTTAGGAACCAGGGAAATACAGATAAATAAAACATTCTGCAAGGAGTGCAGTTCTACATCTCACGAGGAATTATTATTCTTAGCCAATGAGCAGACAGGATGTCTGGGTGTTTCTACTTAGAGGAATTGGGAGAATGCAAGAGGGTGGACTTCCATAGCTTTAGAGTATTGATAAATCAGTAGCCGCTCTAGGAAGGACAGCAAGGTGTGACCACATTCCTATGGGATGTGTGGGCTCTGGGAAGTCAGACCTCCTTGAATCTCCGTCCTTGATTCTAGATGTCAGCTCAGAAAGGCTCAGAGGAGCAGCTAAGCTACCCTTAGTTGCCATTTTACAGATGGGTAAATGAAGGCCCCAAGTCACACAGCTGAGATTCCAGCCCAGTTTGGTCTAACCCTGGGTCCTGTTCTTTCTGCATTGTGACCAGAGCAGGGAGCTTCTGGTTGCTAACAATGTGTCTAGTCTGGGACACAGGTTAGTGAGAGGAATCCCATCATGGGCCAGGCTCTAGGCTAAAACTTACTAAGGGCAAGTGATGAATAAGACATGCTGGGTTCTAGAGCCTGGGAGGGTGGCATGTGTGTGGGTGCAGGGTAAGGGATTAGCATGCCTGCCTCGGGGTGTGGGGATGGGCTTTTCAGTGTACGGATGCAGAATGAGTGCACTGTAAATGTTCCTGCCCATCCCAGTCAGCACCTTTCCCTTGCCTGTTCCTCCAGGCATTTGTTTAGTCATTCCTTCATTCATTCACTTATACAACACATATTTTTGGAGTGCCTCCTGGGTACCAGGTGCTGTGCTGGGTGTCTGGATCCAGTGGCCATGAAGTAGGTCCCTGGATGTAGCTCCCAGGAGCTGTAGGGGAGGGTTCCAGCCTGTCTCTGGGTCAACATGATCAGTAGAGCCCTGGCTATCCCCTTCCCTGAGTCCCAGTCTTCCTGTGGGGGATGAGGGGTAGCTTGGAAGTAGCTGCTCAGAGACCTGGGTTTTTTAAGAATCAGCCTGGGGCAGGGAGAAGGGCAGCTCCTGCAAGATGGAAAATGTGAGCCTGCGGCTGGAGCTCCTAGGGCTGCCAGCATTCCTTGAGAAAGGGCTGGGCCAGCGTCCCTGGGCACACTCTCTCTCACTCATACAAATACACATAGACCACATACACGTATTCACAGCTCCAGCTCAGAGACCCGACACCCATCTCACACTCCCATCCAGTGACACCCTGATGTTGTAGCTTCCAGAAGCATGCCTCCAGACATATTAGGATACACACCAAAGAAGCACACAAGCCCGTACAGACACACAACCACCTGTCATGTCACTCCCACACATTACCATACAGATACAACGGAGACTCACATCATCTAGGAGACCCCTGGGCACAGAAACACACTCTCAAACACACATCTTATGCCGCAGACATACCTGGCTGTGTCCCAGAAGTAGACACACAGCTTAGGAACATCCTCAGATACATCAGAAGTACACATACACATGCAGGTGTGCACAGAACAACACAGGTGTTATGTACACGTGTGCTAGTAGAATCCAAGGATGTACACAGAGCCACCCGGCCAGGCTGCCATAGACACAAACTCACCACCCAGGTACCTGCCCGTTCTACAAAGAGAGTGGTCGAGATTTGTACATCTATGGAGGCTCACAGACACCCAGCCAAGGGGACACTTATGGTGACATTCCCACTCAGATATGACACACAATCACACATACATAGGCAGGGACATAAGCATGGAGCATGCAAATATAGCATTTGCCAACAGGAGCCAGAGACTTACAAACCAGAATATCCAGACACACACATAGCCTGTGACATTTCTCCCCCACACAGAAACACAGGAAATCCTGGTCTGTGTCTCCCTGGAGCTAATGTGTACAAACTCCTACTGTTTGGGCTCCTCCACGAGGCTTCCTTCCACAGCTAGGAACAGCGCTGAGCATGGCCAGGGACTTGAGTTCTTGTAACTTTCTGGGTATGGGGGACTTAGTAGCCTGAGTAGGTTGAGCAGTGGGCAGATGGGGGCTGGGAGGTCTTGAGGTCAGGAGAAACTGCAGGGAAGGCCCCCAAGCCCCATTGCCCAGCACTGGGCCTAGGCCCCTGGGGCTGAGTGAAGTGGACCAATTGTCAGGCCTGCCCATAGGAGAAACTGCCCAGGGCAACTCCCTTCTAATCTCCTCGGAATTTCCTGCCAGCCCCTCTGTTCCTTTGCTGGGGGCTGTGGAGGGCCATGCCACACCACGCCCATCCCTGGAAGATGCCCAGTTCTGACTGGGGAATACTAAGGAGGCCAGGGTAGAGGGTGCCAGAAGACTTATGGGCACTTGGAGGACCTTGGCAGGCCCCCTGGAGGTAGCCTTGAGTGGCTGCCTCTGGGCCTTGTTCCTGGGACAGTGCCTGCCACCTTGTAGGGACTCAAAATACAGTGTATGCGATTGAATGGAAGGCAGTAGGCAGGGTCTGGGGGCAGTGCTGGGCCAGTGTCTGGGCCCGCTTAGGAAAGGCATTGAACACTGAGCCCAGCCAAGCACTGTGACCACCCTGCTGGGGGTGGGGGCCTTCTTAACTTATGGCAAAGCTGGGAGCTGCCCCTTTTCCATGTGTCTGCAGCACTGGGCAAAGGCCTGGCCTGCCCCAGGGTCCCAGGGAGGGAGGCGGGGAGGGCTGTGTGGTCTCACAAGCAAACTCCACCTTTGGGGTCAAGTCCAGGACAGACCTGACTTTGTCATCTCCTTCCTGTGCATGATCTTCCTATGCAGGGCTCTCATCAAACCCTAGTCTTCCTGCCTGTAAATGAGAGTTTAAACCTTTCTTGCAGGGCACTTGGAGGATTAGAGTTCAGGTGTATGGCACACCTAGCACCCTCCTGGGCCTGGAGGAAGGGAGGGGGCCCTATGTCCTGTATAGCCTCTGGGACAGAGGGAATCCCCCAGGGCAAGGAGTTGGCTAAGTTCAAGGCAAGGGTCTGACCAGCATGCAGGGTTCTAAGGTCATCCCTCTGTCCCCACTGCTGTACGACCTCTTTAATAGTCACATTCACTCCCCTCTGGTGCCTGACAGAGCTTGGGGCTGGGTTCAGGAAGGAACCAAAGACTCTGGGGTGTCCTGGGGCAGGCCGAGCTCTGCAGATCAGTGCCCTGTCTGCATTCTTAGAGCTGGCTCTAACTCTGGGGCCTGCAGGCAGTCAGAGGAGGTGGGAGCAGCAAGTCAGCCCTTTCCTGCCAGGGTCCAAGGTGGTCTGCAGCCTGGCTGACCTGGGCTTGGTTCCTGGCTCTGCTGTTTCCTTTCTGAACTTTCTCTTTATGGGCTTTAGTCTCCTCACCTGTAAAGTGAGGATCCTGATAGGCTTGTCCTGCATGTTGCTATGAGGATTAAATAAGAGGAAGCACATATGTAAGGGGATTAGCCAGGGTCTGGTTTCTAGCAAGGACTCAGCAGATCTTAGCCCTCATGATCTGTTATCTTCAGGCTTTGATCTGACCCCTATGAGCCCTAGGTCCTTGGTGGCAGGAACTGGGGTTGAAGGTGGCAGAGCCTTTAGTGCCTCTGTGGGTCTGGGCTCGGAGCCAAGTCTAGGAGGTACGCATTGAGCTGAACTGCATCATGGGTCCCCAAACACATCTCTCCCTTAGTGTCCCCCCCCTTTCCTGTTCTGTATCACTCTTCCCTGAATGACCAAGGCCAGTGCCTCAGATTGAGTAACCTACTGATAAGCCTTTGCTAATAGAGGGCTACCATTAGGGTCCCTCATTATAAAACCAAGGTGATTAATCTCCCATTGCCTGGGCCACAAAGAGGAGTTAAAACTCTAGGGAAAGAGGGGGCCCTTGAAATTGGGGGCCCCCTAGCAAGGCTGGATCAGCTAAAAGTCTTTACTCTTGTTTTGGCCCAGGCCTGCTGTGGATCTTCTCGGCCCTGGTCAACTGCCCCAGACTCTCCCGTCCTGCCCCTCCTTGGCCCTGCCCCAGTGGCTGAGCAGTCTGTGTGGTCCTTCCTTCCACAGCCTCACCACCCTGACACACCCCAGGCCTCTGTCCTTTGCTCAGGTTCCCTGCCCTTTCCCTTGGTTTCCTCCTCCATCTTGGTGCATTCAGCCCTAGCAGCTCCTCTCCAGGGATGCTCTGGCCCGGGCTCCATACCTAGGAGCTCCACGTAGGATCCTCTGGGGCACTAAGCAAGACAGTGATTAGATTGTCAGTGGGGTAATTACAAGTTGCACTTCACCACCTGCTCTAGTCCTGGGTGAGAGCAGGGACTTTCCAGGGTACTTAGAGGCCCAGGGAGGTTAAAAGGCTTGATAGAGGTCACAGCCTATAAGTGGCATGAGGCAAAAGGACTATGGTCTTGTGGTTCTCTTTCATGGATGCCAGACAGGGAGAATGACACCAGCAAAGGCTCAGAGGCATGACATGCTGGGGTGTCCCAGAGATGCAGGCTATGTGGCCCTGAGCCACTCTTCTGAGTCTCAGAACCTCACTTTCCATCCCTAAAGACCTCAGATCTCTGCTGTGAGGTTAGAGATTTGGCTACAGCCCAGAGGTCATTTGAGGGATGTTTTAAACATACCCAGATCCAAATCCTGCCTTCCTTCCTGTTCACATGGAAAGGACATGGACTGTCAGGTGCTTCTGCTGTAAGACCCCCTCCCTTTCCCCTGGGCCTAGGAATGTCTCCCTGCTCTGCTGGTGAGGCCTTTTATTTTATTTATTTTATTTTATTTTATTTTTTTGAGACGGAGCCTCAAGCTATCCCCCTGGGTAGAGTGCTATGACATCACAGCTCATAGCAACCTCCAACTCCTGGGCTCAAGCGAGTCTCCTGCCTCCACCTCCCAAGTAGCTGGGACCACAGGCGCCCGCTACAACGCCCGGTCATTTTTTGGTTGCAGCCATCATTGTTGTTTGGCGGGCCCGGGCTGGGGATTCGAACCCTTAGGTGTACGTGGCTGGCGCCTTAGCCGATTGAGCCACAGGCGCTGAGCCTGGTGAGGCCTTTTAAACAAGCCAGCAGTGGCTTGGGTGGGTAGCAATCTCCACACAGGCACACAAAGCTCCCTGATGGAGGGAGCATTTGTGGTCTCATGTGCAGAGACTCACTCCTGACTAGCTGTGAAGGCTTCATCTTTCTGAGCCTCCTTTTGCTCATCTGTAAAATGGAGACAAGATAATAGCACCTGCCTCTAAAGGATGGTCATTGAGCAAGAGATATGTCTACTCAGTCTCAGCCTAGTGTCTATAACATGCAAATCCTTGTAAGTGTTAGATACTATTAGTGTTATTGTCCTGTTTATAAGGACTGTCTAGTCTACCTTACGGGAGCTCAAACTGGACCTGAGTCCTGGCTGTGCCACTTTATGTGTGACCTTGGGCAATATACTTGACTCCTCCTACCTCAGGTTCCTCACCCATTAAAATTGCTTAGGATATGTGAACTGCCTGGCATGGGGAGCAACCTACTTGTTACTTAATATTTGTTGGTGTTGGAAAGACAGGCCTAGAACCCTTGACTTCCCTCATTCCTGACCAGAGAAGCTCCTGGCACCAGGACCTTTGACTCAACTCCCCCCCCCAAACTAGAGTGCAACTTCCATCCAAAGAGGCTAAGCTGGATTGAGCTGGGAGATAGGAGCCCAGAGTTCCTTGCTCAAGTTTGTGCCCTCAAGGGGATTATGGGATTGTTCCCCATCTCTCTTTAGGCCTCTGTGTCCCTGTCTAGGAAGGGTTGGAGTCTTTGGGTTGTTCTTCCCTTGCTGCTGTGGCCAGAGCTAGAGGGAAGTGAAGCTCTGCAGAGCCTCTCACAGACCCCTCCTTGGTATCTAAGTGCAATGATCTCATCTGGGGCCTTGACAGATGCCTGGGGGATGGCAGAAGGGACAGCAGATGGCTACCCTGGCCTCTTGGGTGGGGCTGGCATGCCACCCCTGTGGTCACTGCTGGCCCAGCCTGTAGGTCAGCCCTTCCTGGCTGGCTTGTGTGTCCTGGGCCAAGGTGGGAGACAAGTGGCCCACAGCCAGCATGGCAGATGGGCAGGCAGCCTGGGCTGTGGCCCAAGGCAGGGACTGTGGTCAGGTGGAGGCTCCTGTTCCTCCATGGAGGGGTTGCTATCTTGCAGAGTGAGGGTTCTGGGCCCCTCAGCTCAGCTCTCTGATTCTTTCTAGGTCAGTCTGCCTATTGGCTGGTTAGCTGGGTCTTTGGAACCTAGGGAGGAGGTGGTATATTTGGGTGAGGTTTGGCATCTGGTAGGCTGTGACCTGGCTGTGGGTGGGCTAGGATTTGAGGCCTATGTCTTGGGTCTGAAGCCTAAATGGGCATTAGCTTCATATAGTCAAAGAATGAGATTCAGACATAGCAGCACTGCCTGGAAAGGGGTTTTCTGCAGGGGAGTGGAACAGGGTGATACTCCTTGCCTCTAGGGCCCATTTATTCATTCAGCAGCTATCTACTAAGCTGTTCCTATGCGTGCCAGCCCCCGTGCTGGCTCTGTCCTCTGGAGCATCACCTCCTAGTGGTAGACAAATGAATAAAATAATTGGTATCATAGATAAGTCTGTGATGCGTAATGACAGAAATAAAGGCAAGGTGGACAGTGGAGCCTGGAGCCTGGTGAGGTGGGGAAGGCTTTGAGGAGGTGGCCTTTCAGTGGAGTCTTCAGGCAGGGCCTGGGGCCAGCAGTGCCAAGTTGGAGGGCAGAGAGATCCGGGCAGAGAGATCCAGGCAGAGGGGATAGCAAAGAGAGAGTCTCAGAGGTGGGACATGCACAAACGAAGACCCAAGTGGCTGGATGGATGAAGAGGGAGAGGTGGGCAGAGCTCAGGCCAGGTGGATCCTGTCCCCTATGATGGGGTTTGGATGTCACTTTGAGTGAGGTGGAAAGTCATTAGAGGTTTGGTTTTAGTTTGCTCTTTGCTTTTTAAAAAATAATAATGTACATAGAATAAATAATAATAGTGTACATAGAGTAAAATGAATTTTAACAAACATCCTATTCTGTAACCACCTCCACAGATAAGATGTGCGTGGAGGCTCCTAATCCTCCATGGAGGGGTTGCCGTCTTGCGGAGTGAAGGTTCTGGGCCCCTTGGCTCAGCGCTCTCATTCTTTCTAGGTCAGTCTGCCTGTTGGCTGGCTGGTTGGGCCCCTGGAGCCTAGGGAGGAGGTGGTACATTTGGGTGAGGTTCTATCGTCCCCCGAAAATTTTACACTTTGAGGCCAGTTCCTTCCTCTCCCTTGATCCTGGTAGACAGGGAGACAGAAAATAGTCTTCCCTCTTCCAGAATGCCGTGTAAATGCAGCATGTGGCTCCCTTCACTTCACACAGTGCTCGGGAGCCACCTCCTGGTGCTGCAGGTGTCAGCAGTTCCTTCCTTTTCACTGCTGAGTAGTATCCCACTGTATGGACAGACCACAGTTTAGCCACTCTCGTGCTGAGGGACATTTGCGTGGTTTCCAGGCTATGGTGATCATTGGAGTTTCTGAAGTAGGAGAGAATTGTGAATAGTTTCAACCCCATTTTAAACATAGTTTAAAAACCATCATTCCGGCTCGGTGCCTGTGGCTCAAGTGGCTAAAGCACCAGCCACATACACCTAAGGTGGCGGGTTCAAATCCAGCCTAGGCCTACCAAACAACAATGATGGCTGCAACCAAAAAATAGCCAGGTGTTGTGGCGGGCGCCTGTGGTCCCAGCTACTTACTTGGGAGGCAGAGACAGGGGACTCGCTTGAGCCCAGGACCTGGAGATTGCTATGAGCTGTGATGCCACAACACTGTACCCAGGGGGATGGCTTGAGGCTCTGTCTCAAAAAAAAAACCAAAACAAAACCGTCATTCCCTGTGCTGAGTGGAGAACAAATTAGTGGGGAGCAGAGTGGCCACTGTGAGGATTATTATTATAATTATTATTATTTTGAGACAGAGTCTCACTCTGTTGCCATGGTAAAGTACTGTGGCATCATAGCTCACAGCAACATCAAACTCTTGGGCTAAAACAGTCCTCTTGTCTCAGCCTCCGGAGTAGCTGGGATTACAGGTGCCACAATACCTGACTAGTTTTTTTCTGTTTTTAGCAGAGACAGGGTCTTGCTCTTGCTTAGGCTGATCTCGAACTCCTGAGCTCAAGCAATCCTCCTGCTTTAGCCTCCCAGAGTGCTGGGATTACAGTGTGAGCCAGTGCGCCTAGACATAAGTGAAATTTTAATGGATTTGCTGGTAAATGTCTTTAAGGATAAATTTTGGGTGAGAGGTAGCTGAAGGACCTTAACTGTAGAACAGTCTCTTCCATGGTAGCTGGTGAGCAGCAGCCTCCTCTTGCCTGTAAGAACCTCATCTCCCCTTAGTTCTCTCCCTGTCCCCTCAGGGCCAGCTGGGAGCTGATGCTGGGTTGAGAGCACCCACTCTCATTTGCTGTGTTTCTGCACAGGGTCCTCATGTTGGTCACCTTCATCTCCAGTCCCACAGCTCTTCAGTGCCTGCAGGCCAATTGCATCACACTTGTTCATTTGGAGTCATTTGCAAGAATCCCTGCAGGCCCCAGGTCTGTCCTCACAGGACGAAGATTAATCGTCTTACACTTGCTTAGCTCTCTCGCAGAGAGCAGTCTTTTTAGAACCTTGACGATGTGGTTGGAACACAGAGCTCTGCTTCCTCAGCTGGTTACGCTGATGGTGCAGATCAAGGGTGAGGTGCTCTGGAGAGAATAGAAGCTCCATCTTATTTTGTGCCGTGGACCCCTTTAAGCTCTCTGCTGAGGATAATTCTCAGTATGTTTTCAAATGTTTAAAGTGAAATGCAAAAGAGACCAAATATATTGAAATATAGTTGTTAAAATATATTTCACATTGGCTCAGTGCCTGTAGCTCAAGTGGCTAAGGTGCCAGCCACATAACACCAGAGCTGGTTGGTGGGTTTGAATCCAGCACAGGCCTGCCAAACAACAATGACAACTACAACAAAAAAATAGCCAGGCGTTGTGGTGGATGCCTTTAGTCCCAGCTACTTGGGAGGCTGAGGCAAGAAAATCGCCTAAGCCCAGGAGTTGGAGGTTACTGTGAGCTGTGATGCCACGGTAACTCTACCCAGGGCGACAGCTTGGGTATTCAAAAATACATATATGTATTTCAAACTTATAGCATAGTAATATGTGTGCTTATTAGCTCATAAGTTCTGGTGGCAGATGCATTAACTACTATAATTTGAAGGAACTGATGAGTATTAATAATATTTGACATTTTTGCTACAACTGTTATATGATATGAAAATATCTGTGGCTTCTTTTGGTGGCAGAGTCACAGGTACTACTCATGCAACTATGGTTTGTCCCATAGGTCCAGAGCTAAATTTTAGTTAGAGGTTAGTGAAAGTAAAAATGTGATTTTCTTTCTTATTTATTTATTTAGAGACAGAATCTCACTTAGTTACCCTCAGTAGAGCACAGTGGTGTGATAGCTCACAGCAACCTCAAACTCCTGGACTCTAGTGCTCCTCTTGACTCAGCTTCCTGAGTACCTGGACTACAGGCACCTACCACAATGTCTGGCTTTTTTTTTTTTTTTTTTTTGGCCAGGGCTGGGTTTGAACCCACCACCTCCGGCATATGGGGCCAGCACCTTACTCCTTTGAGCCATAGGCACTGCCCCAGTGTCTGGCTATTTTTAGAGATAGGGTCTTGCTCTTGCTCAGGCTTGTCTCAAACTCCTGAGCTCAAGCAATCCACCTGCCTCAGCCTTCCAGAGTGCTAGGATTATAGGTGTGAGCCACTGTACCTAGCTTATTTATTTATTTGTTGCAGTTTTTGGCTGGGGCCAGGTTTGAACCTGCCACTTCCAGTATATGGGGCTGGTGACGCCTCCCTTTTATTTTTTTAAGCATTGATATCAAATAGTAGAAAAATGTGATTTTTTTTTTTTTTTTTAAGTTCACAGACTCCCTGAACTCAAGTACAGAAGAAAAATCCTATAGTCAGTGATTTGATCTTGGTTAGAAGTTCCTAGAAGTTCCTTTTTATGCCCCCCAATCTGTCTGGGCTGGGGCATGGCCCACTTGTCCTGTGCTCGGTTATTCCTCATCTGAGCAACAGGGATGATAATTTGTGTCTTGCCTGAACAGGGTATTTCTGTGAGATCCATGAGATGATTCAGATGGAATGTCTTGGTAAACTGTGAAGTCCTGTGCTGCTGTGCAAGGCCTTGCTATTATTAGCACTAGTGTGAGCTCATGTTTGGCCCTCTGGCCCAGCCTAGACCGTGAGGCTCTTCCTGAACAATTCCTCCAGGGTTCCTGGGAACCAGGCCATCGAGGGGAACAGCTCAGCCCCTGAGAGGCTGCTTCCTGCAGCTGACCTCATGGATTGTCAGGGGGTAGACAGAGATGCACTTTGTGGGCAGAGAGTAGGGGTGTAAGCTGGAGGTTCCCTGGTGGGCAGACCCTGCCCACCCTCCAGAGCTGTTGTGGGGGTCTGCGACTAGTTTTAGATTTGTGTCTGCTTTCCTCAACCCTCTGCAGCTGGCTTGGAGCTGGGATCAGGAGGGCTTACTGCCCAGACTGTGCACAGAGACTGGGCAAGACAGAAGCCATATTAGTTCTTAAATTCACATGTGTATCTGTAGACAGTGACGGGGGCCTGCTCTGTACTTAGTGCTGTCCTGGATAATGTTGGGGACAAGGTAGGAATCAGACCAGACTCTGCCCTTCCCCCCACCTCTTGGGGAAGGTAGACTCAAAAACAGGCAAGTGGAACCTAAAATTGTTAGCACAGGGGACCAGAGAGTTCAGTGTGTGGTTTGAATCAGCTTGGGAGAGGAGGGAATGTTCTGGAAGGATGAGAATGTCAGGAGGCAAGGCCATTCTAGCAGAGGGAATAGCCTGAGTAAACCTGGAAGAACATAGTTACAAGCACCAGCCCAGCATCCCGTGGCTTATTTAGAATTCACCTCTGGTTATCTCTTGCTTGAGCAGTTCTGGGGAACTTCTGAGCACTTGATAGTTTCCTCACCTGTCAAATAGGCAGATTTTCAGCACCTACCCACGGGGTTGAAAAGAGGATTAAACTGTCAAGTGATATTGCGTCTGAGCCTGGGCTGGGACCTGCTGATCAGTGACCCTCCCAGTAGGGTGTAGCCACTTGGTAGTAACAGCACATCTGGCCTGGGCTCTGCCATTGGAGGGCAGAGGTAAGACAGGAGCAGGGAGGAGAGCAAGCGCCTGCTTGGGTCCAGGGTAAGGCCTTGGAGCTGATGTCCAAGCCACTGGGAACGAGCAGAGGAGAGAGAAAGCTGTGGGCCTTTTTCCAAATTTTCTCTAATAAATAGGTATTTCCTGTGTAATTAGAGCGAAACAAACTTCCTCAGCCAGGTGCAGTGTAATCCTAGCACTCTGGGAGGCTGAGGTGGGAAGATTGCATGAACTCAGAAGTTCAAGATCAGCCTGAGCAAGAGCTGTCTCTATTAAAAATAGAAAAACTGGCTCGGCGCCTGTGGCTCAATCGGCTAAGGCGCCAGCCACGTACACCTAAGGTGGCGGGTTCGAATCCCCAGCCCGGGCCCGCCAAACAACGATGGCTGCAACCAAAAAATGGCCGGGCGTTGTG
>CAUYQV010090199.1:0-26400 GCA_963574575.1 Galagoides demidoff
TGTGGTCCCAGCTGCTTGGGAGGCAGAGGCAGGAGACTTGCTTGAGCCCAGGAGTTGGAGGTTGCTATGAGCTGTGATGCCATGGCACTCTACCCAGGGGGATAGCTTGAGGCTCCGTCTCAAAAAAAAAAAAAAAAAGAAACACACACACACACACACACATATACATACACAAACTAATCTGTGATGATAGAAATCATAATCAGTCACTTCTTTGGTAAGGACTGACTGAGAGGGAACATAAGGGACCTCAAAGGTGATAAAAATGTCTGGAATCTTGATCTAGGTGATCATAATGTGGGCAAAAGTAAGGAGGCTCTGTCTGTCCTAGCAGGGAGACCTGGCTGACACCACTCACCAGATACATTTGTCAAAATTCATCAAGCTGTACACCTGATTTGTGCATTTGACTGTATGTTTACTATATCTCAATAAAGTACTGCTAGCATGGAGAATTATATGTGGAACATAAATGATCAGCTTAATGAATTATATAGCCAGTGCCTGTGTAAATATCACCCACAGTGCTGGTGTTCCCAGTATCCCTCTGTGCCTGTACAGCCAGACAGTTCCACAGGGGCCCCAGCACCCACAGACCGGGCACCTTAACTCCAGACCCCATGTGCCTCTGGTTTCCCAGATTTATGGCGAGACGCAGAGACTAGGGATGGGACAGAGCCCACCGGCTTTGGAACCTGGAATTTCCCATCAGTCCAACCCCAAGCTTGATTGTGGCTCCTGTTCTGGTGAACTGAAGGAACAGAAAACACACCAGTTTCCCCTTTCTGGGAGGGGGTTTCCGTACTCGGCCTCCTCCGGCAAGTCTTAGCTGGGGAGTGGGGGTTGTCCGCAGTGAAAGTCAAGGAGAAATGTGCCTTCCCTGCATCACTGCTAAAAATAACCCCAGGCAGTGCTGCTGCCACAGAGCAGCAGGAAAGACAGAGTCATGCTTTGCTCTAAACCTAGAAGCCACTCAGCAGTTGGGGGCTAGGGCCAGATGGGAGATGGGGTTAGGGATCTGAGGACCCCAACAGTACTCCACAAGTCCCCACCCCCAGCTGCAGCTGGTCTTCTCAGAGATGCCTGGGAGTGGTGTGTGTGTGTGTATGTGCGTGCACAGCTCCTATAGTGATAGGGCCTCCAGCAGCAGAGCAGGAAGCAAGGGAAGGCTGGGGACGGGTGGGGAGGGGTCTCTGTCCTGCTAACTGGAGCGTGCAGCAGGAAAGGCAGGAGTCACGTACTTCACGAGGTCCCTGCCTCCTCTGAGAAGGTTCTGGCCCTGCAGCCCATGCCAGGCTTCCTGGGGGTCGGGTGGAAGGGGCAGTTACTACCTCCTGCAGCATGGCCGTCTGCCCCCTCATAGGCTCCTGGCACACACAGGGCTGGGGACTATCACTTCAAAATCCCTATCTTTGTCTGTCTTCCACTCTGCCCAAAGAGACTGGAGGTCCTCAAGGGCGGGTGCGGTCCTGTGTGAGGAATTTCCCTGGAAACAGGAAGTACAAGAGGTGTCAATGTGGGATCCTAGCAATGGAGTGAGAGGCTGAGTAAAGGGAAGGGAAGAGGCCCTCCTGGCTGCCCTCTTCTGCTGTCTCCACCCACTTCTCTCCCACCTGTCTCAAGATCAGGGCCCTCATATAGTTGGCCTTTCTCTGTCTATGACTTGAGTCCCCAGCTTCTTGGGGGCAGGATCAGACTCCGTTTTCTAAGGTAACAATAAAGAAGAAGCATCATTAATTGAATACGCATCATATTCCAGGCACTGTGCTGACTCTTCATGGACAATCTCATTTAATCCTCCCAGCAAGCCTGTGATATTGGGATTATTACTCTTCCTACTTACAGATGAAGAAATTGGGCTTGGTGAAGTGCTAGTGTAAGATCCTGCTGGTAGTACCTGACAAAGACAGAGCTCGATGTCATGATTTGGAACACAGATAATGTCCAGGATAACTGTCCAGGGGACAATGAGACTGAATTTTAAAGTTGGACTTTCATAGATAATTTAGGATACATGGTTGCTATGCCTGGTACTTCAGTAGAAAAAAAATGGCTTTTGAGCCCAAATTGTACTACCTGTTGTGATTTTGGCCAAGGAAATTTTGACTATTCTGAGCTTCAGTTTCCATTTGTACAAAACAGATATAATAATGTTTGCATAGGATCTCTGGGGATTAATGGATTTGCACTCAGCCTTTTATCTAAACCTGGAAATCAACAAGCTTTTTGGCTCCACGTCTGTAGCTCAAGCAGCTAAGGTGCTAGCCACATACACCAGAGATGGCAGGTTTGAATCCAGCCCGGGCCTGCCAGACAACAATGACAATTACAACCAAAAAGTAGCCAGGTGTTGTGGTGGGCATCTGTAGTCCTTGCTACTTGGGAGGCAGAGGCAAGAGAATTGCTTAAGCCCAGGAGTTGGAGGTTGCTGTGAGCTGTGACACCTCAGCACTCTATCCAGGGCGACAGTTTGAGGCTCTGTTACACACACACACACAAAAAGGCTCTTTTATGCCTCAGGACCTTTGCATGTTCTGTTTTCTATGCTTAAAACCTTCAGCCTCCAAATGTTCATGTGACTTGTTCTGTTACTGCCATCTGCATCTTAGTTCAAACATAACCTTCCTCAGAGCAGCCTTCCCTGACTGCTCAGAGCACCCCGTCATGCTCAATTACATCTCTGTTTTGTTTTCTTCTTTATACTTATCCTGGTCTAAAATTATCTTGCTAATTTATTTGTTTTTTCGTTCTTTATGGCCTGTCCACCTCCCAATTGCCTACGATGTAAGTTTCTTGATTGCTGGGACCTCTGTGGGGTTCAATGACCCATTAGTGGTGCTCAGAGCAGTATCTGGCAAACATCAGAGCTTGCTAAACATTTATGAATGAATGAATGACTGTACTTTGGAAATAGCATTATATTTAAGTAACTGACTTTCCCACAGGCCTTGCTGAGCCAAAGGGCAGTAAATGTGGGTTAATGGGGGATCGCAGGAGAGTGCTCTGGACATGGCTCCAGCCCCAGCCCAGCCCTGAAGCTCCCAGGCTACAGGGAGCCGAGGCTGCCTGGGCTTCCAGCTGCTGCAGGATAAAGGTCAACTCTTACTGGAACATGAGGTTCTGCACCATCTGGGCCTGCCGTCTCTGGCCTCATCTCCCTGGGCTCCCCAACCTGTACTCCATGTCCAGCCAGACCAAACAACTCCGGGTGCCCGCCGGAGGACACGAGGTTGGTTCACGCCTCTGTGCCTTTATACACACTGTTCCTTCTACCTGGAACACTCTGCACCCTTGCTCTGCCTGGCTAGTGCCTCTCAAACTTGAAGACTTGCCTCCTCCTCAGAGTCTTCCCTGAACTTTCTACTCTGGCCACACCCAGTCCCCAATTGCCCAAGGCATTATGATGTTCTCTTTTTGCATATTTTCCTAAGTAGCCCAGGGGTCGTGATGGCAGAAACCCCCTTTTGTGTCTTCAGATTGCAGCACAATGCCTGGTGCTTAATAAATGCTCAGGTGCAGTTTTTGGACTTTGGTTCCCAAGGCATCAACATAATTCCTGGTATAGACCGTAGGTGCTCAATAAGTGCACACTGAATTTATGAACCTGAACTAACTGACACTGGTAGAAGCTTGGGGCACGGTAAGAAGTAAGGAGTGTGGGTAGGAATGGAGGAGTCTTCCTCAGAAACAAGATGCGGTCAGAGGAAAGAGGCAGAAGGAACCTTGGGAAACTTCCCAGGAGACTGGAAATACAAAATGCAAAAATGAAAAGTAAACACAGTGGCCCAGCAAAAAACTAAAATGGCTCTACAAAAGACTGAAATTAATTAGCTTGGCATGGCTGTGTGTACCTATAGTCCCAACCATCTGGGAGGCTGAGGTAGGAGGATCGCTTAAGCCCAGAAGTTTGAGGTTGCTGTGAGCTAGGTTGAGGCCGCGGCACTCTAGCCTGGGTCACTGAAGTGAGACCCTGTCTCTCAAAAAACAAAAAAGTAAAAATAATAGTAGACATAGTTGGATGGAGGCATAGAAACAGGACTCAGAGATCAAGGAAAGAGAAAGAGAGAAGGAAGAATAAAAGAGGAAGAAGAAAGAACTTAGAGGAAGAAGCAGCAGCTCAGAAAGACAAAATGTACCCATGAGAACCATAAAGGACAGGAAGCCAGAGAGCAGGACAGGCTGACTAAATACAGGATGTCTAGTGCCCTTGCTTCATTCCCTGGTGGTAGATAAGGGTGGCATGGGCAGTGTGGTGCTGTGATCCTCCCTAGGATGATAGAGCTGGGTGAAAGGCCATATGTCACCAGCTTTCAAGACCTGTTGGAAAATTTTCCTTTTATAAGGAGAGTCCCTGTGATAAACAAAATACTCCAGAGAGCAACCATAAGCCAAGTTTCTTGCCCCTGGGAGCAACTTGGCTACTTTTGCCTCAGTTCTCCCAGCAGGAAAGTGAGTACTATTCCTCTTACTTCAGAGAAACATTAAAATCATACTGAGTCAGGACATGCAAGCGAAATGTGCACAGCCTGATCTGAATGCCAGGACATAATGATGATTTTTCTCAAAGTCCTACTGTGAATGGGTCCTAAGAGAGGCATGTCACCATGTCACTAGGTACTGTAGACAGACCTGACTTCAGAGCCCCGGAACCCAAGCTCAGCCCCTAGTTTTTGGATCCCAGGGCCAAATCAATATGAGGCAGTACAGTCCTAGGGGGGAGGTGAGGGGTAGAGACACACTAGCCAGCCAAAACAAGCAGCACACATAGTCAGTAGGCCTGACCACCCAGCTCCACTGCTGACAGTGTCCTCTGGGGCCTTGCTAGCATTTCAGCCTGTCAAACGGGCTAGAAACACTTTTCTAGCTGTCAGATCACACCTCAAGACATGTATGGGCTCCAAGAAGGTGGAGTTCCTCAAATCACTTGTAGAGAGAAGGGAGTAAGACTCTGAGGCTTGAGAAATGCAGGATTTGTGTTTTAGGTTCATAATCTAAGCAACCTAGCAGACCATTAGAAATGGCTTCTAGATGAAGTAAGACAGACGTCCGCCGAGTGCAAATTTCAGCTCTGTCACTTCTCTAAGCTTTGATTTCCCTGTCAAAGGGGGTTAACAATAGTACCCACCCCACAGAATTGCTGTGAAGAGTAAATGAGTTTCTACATATAAAGCTCTGAGCCCAAACCCTGATCCCTAGTAGTAAGTCTCCTGCCTCCACAGTCTTTGGGTTCTAAACACCAGTGGTGGTGAAGGAAGGGTGCAGCGAGACTCCTCCCACATATAAGCAGTCAAGCTTAGCTATTATCATGAATGATAATATCACTCGTCCCTGGAGGAGGAGGCCCAGATCATAAACATCCTGATCTCTGAATATCTAAGCCACTTTGAGGAGGTGAAACTGGTCACAACTAAGAAAATCATTGAGAAATCACCAAGTGCCAAATTCCATTTTGCTGCTTCTATTAGGAACATGTAACTCGTGGGAGCAAAGGGGTAGGTAGATGTCCCCCCATCCTTGCCCCCCAATGCCAGGTCCCCACCTTTGCCTGTATTCTCTGTAACTGATGGGGCAGGATCACCTACTGTGGCCAATCTTTTGGAGGTAACTTACATACAGCTGTCACTGTCTAGCTGGGCTCAAGAATATTGCTGAAGTGCTTGGGGAAAGAGAGTGGCAAGGAAAGAGGGATCAATGTAAGGGGCCCAGAGGACCTTTAGACCTAGTTTGGATACTTCTTAGCTTTGGAGGCAGTTTCAGGGCTAGGTGATGGCAGAGAGAAAAGGGCCGGGGATTCGCTCTTCTGGAGTTCAACTTCTCCCCTAGGGAGCTCTCTGTATCCCACCCTCCCGTCCTCCACAAGCGTTTACAACTCAAGGACTGTGGGGGTGAGACTCATTTCTTGACCCATGCAGGGGCAGGGGGCCCCAGATGAGGCGGACAGAGGAAAGCAAGGGTAGCTGACAGCAGGATGCCATGGCTGGAGAAGGAAGTATAAATATAAAGCAGCCAGTGTAGGACTGGACAGAGGCCATATGAAACACACGGTACATTCCGGCCCCAGCGTAACAAACTGTACCAGCCTTTTTGAGAGCTAGAAGCACTGAGGAGGGGAGGGAAGAGAGCAGAGGTTCCTTCGAGGTTGGCCCTGCCTCTCCTCCTCCACTTCTCCCACAGCTCAGGCACCCAGAGGGAAAGTCCCCATGTTCCTTTTGCAACCACAGGAAACCTACCATCCCTGCTCACACTCTGTACCCAGTGTTCCTCTCAGCAGCTCCAGACTGGGAGGGAGCACAAGTGTGTGTGTTGTGCGTGGGGGAGTATGGGGTGCAGACAGCCACAGCAGCCCAGGTAACACCAGGGGAGGTGGCAAGCATCCCTAGGACACAGACTCACAGAATCACAGGCTATAAGGGCTACAAGGGAGGTATAGATGACGGTGAGGAAGTGCCTTGCCCAAGGTCACACAGCTAGTTGTTCTCCAGGGTGGGACAGAGTGCATCCAGAACTGGGTAGTGCTGGGCAGCTCTCTTGGGTGTAGTACATAGGAGTGGCAGGCCAGGGAACAGGCAGTGCCCAGACGAGGGTGGAGAGCCCAGACCCAAGGCTGCCTCTGTGCTCTGATTGGCTGTGGGGAGGGGCTGAGCTGGGCACTGTCCCTTCCAACCTTCCCAATCCTATCCCTCACTTAAATAGTACAGATAACGCATGGAAAGTGCCTAGCATGGAGGCTGCTTTGTGTTGATGTAAACAGGATGAGTCACCTCTATCCCTCCCCTCTCCTCCTCCACATACACACAGCTCAGAGCCTAGAACCTCCTGGGATCTTTCTCCCCTATCACCACCTTCTTCCCTCTGAGTCTCCATAGCTGTTACACACATTTGGTACTCACCACCTGCTGGCTTGGGTTATTATTTAACCTCATACACCATGTGTTTGTCTCTTCAACTAGCCTCCAATCTGCCCCAGGGCAGGAAATCATTTCAATACACCCAATATTTATTGAACATCATTCCCAAGCCAGGCTTGGCCTATGGCAGATGAGTTGAAATGATGGGGGAGGCCTCAAAGAAGAAGCAGACTTTGTTTCTGCCTCAAGGACTTTCTAATCTGGTTAGAAGAACAGGATTAGTAAACAGATCTCGCTAGAATATGAGACAGGCCACACGCTGTGCTGTGAGAAAGGTACAGACCAATCGTGCTGGGCGTTCAGAAGAGAGAGGAGTCAGATTTAGCTGGCACTGTTTCCAGGGAGCTTTATGAGCTTGAGAGATGGGCACTCCTGGCATGGGAAGTGGCTCAGCACACTGTGGAGGTAGGAAGAAGAGAGAACAAAGGACTCCAAGAATTGTGTTTAAATCTCTAATAATCCTTAGCAGCACAGCCTTCCATATAGTAGGTACTCAATATATAAATCTTTTGCTCTCTCCTTGGGTTGGAGAGGGCAGAACCTTCAGGCCCAGCACTTAGTGATGTGTTTCTGCAGAAGGATGGGTAAGGAGAAAACGCAGCTCTTAAATAAATCAGGATTTGGGACTAAAGAAAGAGAAGGGTCAGGTTCCAGGGGGAGATAGGGGTCGTCTTCCTTCACCCTGCCTTTCTTCCGCCCTGCTGTCCACACCCACCCACCAGTGTCCAGGCTCTCCCTGCTCCTGGCGTTCTGCCAGGGGTTTCCCAAGCTGTCCAAAAGGGCTGGGCTTGGTTGCCAGCCCTGGGAATCCCTGGAGTCTCCGTGCTCTAGGTTTCTGTAAAGGGTCAGGGAAGGGGGTTGAGGAAAGGGGAGGCTCTTCCTGGGGATGCTTGAATTGGCCCCCTCAACACAGGCCTCCGTTGTCACATGAGTGTTCCAGGTCTTGCAAGTCTGGACCTGTCGTGCTCCCAGCTTCCTCCTTCTGACTCCTGGACTGAGTGCTTTGGGGACCTGGGCTGCGACCTCTTCCTTCTCGAGCTCCCAACAGTTGTTGTCCCTCCACCCCAACTATGCAAATCCAGGCCCCAGGCAAGCCTAGGGTTCCAAACCAGGAGGCAGACGGA
Organism: Galagoides demidoff; assembly: GCA_963574575.1. NCBI lineage: Eukaryota > Metazoa > Chordata > Mammalia > Primates > Galagidae > Galagoides > Galagoides demidoff. The sequence goes on from CAUYQV010090199.1 coordinate 8,033, forward strand.
GGGTGGATAGGTCTGGGTGCTTCCAAGCTGGGTGAGTAGGCAGGACTGCAGAGGCCCCCTCGGCCGGGGCGCGCATCCCTGATGTTGCGCTGCAGACCCTGCCCCAGCGCACACTTGTAGGACTGCAGCAGCCAGGAGGCTGCTACAGCGGGGAGGCTGCGCGCCGAGCGCAAGCCGCGAGCACAAACAGGGCGAGGAGGCTGGTGTGAGCGCCTGGGCTCGCTGCCAGCGCGCTGGGGCTGGAACACAATGTCCCGAGCGGGCGGGCGGGCGAGCGCGAGCGAGAACAGCCTGACTCAGCAGCTGGGTAAGTGGGTGTGCTCGCTCACCAGATCAACCGCTCTTGCAGCCTGCGGTCAGCGACGACCCGACGCTCGGAGGCTCCGTGCAATGGGAGGGGCGAACGCACCGCCAGCTCCTCGGCTCTCTCCCCAGCCTGCCGCGCGGTACCTCCACGTGGCCCATTCGCACATCCCTCTGCCTTCTCACCCTTCCATTAAAGCGGCTCCCAGCCCCCAGCCTGAGGAGAGCAGGCTCTGCCCACTTGAGAGACGCATTCTTCTCACCCCACCTGACAGGTGTGACCGGGCACGCAGCTGCTGTGTACATGTGACATTTCCCCCAAACCTCACAACTCTGGGACATCTCTGGAGGTCATAGGATGGAAGATGCCACTCTTAGTTGCAGACAGAGATAGGAGTTTGTTCTGGAGTGGTGATGGGGGGGGGGGCAGCAGTTAGGTAGTAGGGAAAGATAATCCCAGGAGAAGTGGGTTATAGGGCAAGAAGATCTCTCATATCTCTGTCCTTAGCTGACCCAGAGTTCAGAGTCTCTTCCTGTCTCCTCCCCTCAAAACCACTAGGCCCCTGAAGATTTCCTCCTCTGAGGCAGGGAGATGCAGATGGTGTGGTGCTTTGAAGCCTGAGACCCTGCTTTTTTGCCTTACCCACCCTCCCACCTGAAGCCACAGCAAAGACCCATGAATCCTGCCACTGAGCCACAAAGTTCCTCCTTCTCCCCCAGGGCCTGCTGTCTACTGGGGTCTGGCAGGTCTGTAAGGATGACAGAAACCCAGATCATGGCTCTTCCTGCAGGCAGGGACCTGTTTTATGCCCCAGCCTCCTGTGGTATCTGCAAGGTGCCCCGAGGGACACTCTGTGCCTGGAGAGTGCCAGGGCAGGCAGGGAGGGGCTCGGTCCTCTGCGGTTCAGTTCTGGGAACAGCCCTGGCAGGCAGCACAGGCCTGGGCTCCAGGGCCTTTGAGGGTGGGGCTGAGGGAGGGACCCCAGCCTGCTGAAGTACCTTCTCTGGGCCTCACTGGCCAAGGCCCATCTGATGGCATCTCTGGCACCCTTTGTAGCCAAAGGTGAGGAAAAGTATGAACACAGGTCTGGGCTATGGAACACTTTCCCACACAGGCTGTCATACAGCTACATCTACCCCATATCCCAGTCTGGAGGCACCTTTACTGCCATCTACTCCTACCTTCTACCTGATACATGAAATTATGAAATCTGCCCATGATATCCCAGGCCAGTGACTGCTCTGAAGCTGTGACAGGCATCCCACTGCCCTCTAGACTTTCCTGTCTCCAAGTTCAGTCACCTAAAGGACCCTTTACATGTGCTAGAAGTGACTGAGCTTGTCTTTATGATGCACACCCAGCCCCTCCTCCCTACTGCCCACCTTGATCCTCCCAGTCCCTGAAATTCACTATGAAGGTGGATTTTTAACTACTTTCTCTCCTTCACCATTCTATATCCGACATGTTACAAAATTCTGCAGATTCTTCCTTTCCTTGCTTTTATTTCAAAATGTATTGATATTTTCATTACTTTGCTCATTCACTCCTTCATCTCCAGCCCCACGGATTCCACCTTTGGCCCAAATTCCCACAGCAGCTGCCACACTGTCCTTTCTGACTCAGATTTTCCTTCCTCCTACACACCCTACTGGAATAATCTTTCTCAAACATCATTTATTGTGTATGTTATCAACATCAGACTCCTCAGCCAACACACTGGGTACACCAGCTACTAATCTGTGTGTTCTGTAGGAAGGGACCTGAATTTCTTCATAGCATGGTCAGACCACAGAGTCTAGCACAGTGCCTGCTGCACAGCAGGAGGGCAGTAATGTTCCTCAATTGACCTATCCATTTGGTGGTGGTCCCATCTCACCCAATTCTCTCTCCTGACTTGGTCTCCCTATTTCTATCAAGTCTATTGGCTTAACGATGCTCACTTGGGCCCTTTTTGTTTTGAAGACCCATTATCTTTCATTTCTCCCAAAGTCTTCAGAGGGTAATGGGGGAGGGGGGAAGCTGATATCCAAGTTAACATAAGGGAGTTTGTGCCAAAACACCAGCTCCAAAGACCTGAGTGCAGAGTGGAATAAGTGCAGCTGCCTGCTCAGAGTCTCTGCTCCACTAAAACCAAGGGACAGGGTAGAAAACAGAAAGGAGAGTGGTGAACCAGTGGCTTTAAGGTTTACAGAGGGATCTTGCTGTTGAGAGATTCCTAGTCTAGCTGTGGGTACCTGTGCTGTCTGTTCTCTTACTTGGCACTACATCTTTCTTTCTTTCTCTCTCTCTCTCTCTCTCTCTCTCTCACACACACACACACACAGTGCTCCTAGCCTCATCACCACTTCATGACCCAGCTCACAATCTCCTGCAGGAAGGCTCTGATAATTTCCATCCCACTGTGATCTTTTTGTCATCTTCCCTCAAAGCCTTATAAACTACCTTCAATCTTTTCTATATTTTATTACTTAGTTATGACCCTATAGTACTTTAACCCTCTCCCCATAGGTTGTTAGCTCTTTCATAGCAGGGGCAGAGCCTTTTATTTATTTAATATTATCTATTTATTTTGAGAAGTAGGATTGAGGTACTTTGAAGGCCCAGACAGACTTGGATTCTGATTCCAACACTTAACTGTTTAGTTTTGGATAAGTCTCCTTATTAACAATTCTGAGCCAGTTTCTTTATCCCTGCACTGGGGACGGGATAAAGGGGAGAAGGTCTTCTTTAACTACCCCCCAGACTGAGATATTTTAAGCTAGAAATTTACACCAGGGCCAGGAGTGATGGCTCATGCCGGTAATCTTAGCACTCTGGAAGGTCGAGATGAGTGGGTTGTCTGAGCTCACAGGTTGGGGACCAACTTGAGCAAGAGCAAGACCCAGTCTCTAAAAATAGCTGGGCGTTGTAGCGGGCGCCTGTAGTCCCAGGTACTCGGGAGGCTGAGGCAAGAGGATCGCTTGAGCCCAAGAGTTTGAGGTTGTTGTGAGCTATGATGCCATGGCACTTTTTTTTTTTTTGAGACGGAGCCTCAAGCTATCCCCCTGGGTAGAGTGCCATGGCATCACAGCTCATAGCAACCTCCATCTCCTGGGCTCAAGCGAGTCTCCTGCCTCTGCCTCCCAAGTAGTGGGACCACAGGCGCCCACCACAACGCCGGGCCATTTTTTGGTTGCAGCCATCATTGTTGTTTGGCGGGCCCGGGCTGGGTATTCGAACCTGTCACTTTAGGTGTACGTGGCTGGCGCCTTAGCCGACTGAGCTATAGGCGCAGAGCCGACACCATGGCACTTTACTGAAGGCAACAAAGTGAGACTGTCTCATAAAAAAAAAAAAGGGACACTACTAAAAATTACACCAGTTCCAGGGATGTAACCGGGAGGCATGGCGACTTTATCCTAGTTCACGATTACTGGCAAGCACTGTAATCAAGTACCTAAGCATGGAGCCAAACATAGTTAAAACTCATTCAATGTTTGTTGAATGAACGAGCAAACAGAAGCTGTGCCTCAGTGTCTTGAACATCAGTGAGTGAAGAAGCAAAAATTGAAAAGCCCGCCTCCGCCGCGCTTCCACCCCCTACCCCAAGCCGGAGCATCCTGCAGCCTCTACTCCCTGAGGTCTGTTCTGCAACAGCCATTGCCCCGCCCCCGGTTGCCGTGGAAGCAGTGACGTTACGCGAAGGGCGTGGCCTCTCTCCATCCTCTCTGGAAGCTGTGCGCCCCTCCTTGTTGGAACCTGAGGGGAGGATGAGATTGAAGGCCAAGAACCTGTCCGCCCCCGCCGGGCTGGAGCTAGCTGCAGGCTCATGGCTGCCCCCTCGGGGGCACGGCTTGGTAGAGTGCGGGCACCCCACCTTCAGCCGGGTGAACTCGCGGGGGCTCCGAAGAGAGCCAGCCTCCGTCGCTGTGAGCGTTCTCCACCCCTCCACCCGTGGCGGGTTAGAGTATCCTGAGAACTCGGGCCCAAAGCTCAGCCCAGACCCACCCCTTTCCGGGCCGCTCGGGCTCGCTCCGCATCCTGGGGGGCGGGCGGGAAGGGTGGGAGTCCCAGGAGGCGCGCAGGCGTCGCTGAGCGCGGGAGGGAAAGAGTTAAACTAGGTGCCGGCGCCGGGCGGGGCGGGCGTGGGGGAGGGGAGCGAAGAGAAAGTGAGAGCGGGGGCGGAGGGGGGGACGGGAGCGAAAGAACATCCTGTGCCCGTCGCCGGATGCGCGCGGGGGGAGGAGGTAGTCCGGGGAGGGAGAGCTAGAAGAGGGGAGGCCCGCGGCGGGGAAAGGCGCCGCCTCCGTCCCCCCACCGTCCCCCTCCCCTGGGAGCGTCAGCCCCCTTGACTCCGGGTGCTTTTGCCCAGCTTCCTTCGCCCGAGTAGTGAGCTACCCCAAGGCCCCAGAACCTGGTTCCCGGGCCGGGGTAAGCTGGAGAGGGAATGATCTCCGAGACTGAGGGATCCACGTCAGGACAGGGGCGGCCCCGGCCTTTCATCTCTCGGCTGTCTGGCTTTCTGCCGCGGAAGCTCGCCCGTGTTGAGCGTCCCTTGTGCACCCAGAGTAACAACACGTTCCCTCAGTCACTCCTGACAGCAGCACTTCCAGGTAGTACATTGGTATTAATGGACTCTGGAGGAGGAAACAGACTTAGATTATGGAATCTGTTCAAACTCCCAACTGCTGGGTTTGAACCCCATCCGGTCGGACTGCAAAGAGCTTTTCATTGAAGTATGGAGAAGCCTAATCTCCCTTCCCCCTCTGTGCACACAATTGCTGGGCGGCTGCAGAGTCAATCTGGTAATGGCCTAGCAGGGTGTCTTCCTTAGTAGGTCCCCAACTGCATCTGGCTGGAGCTTATCTCATTAACTGCTAAAGTGCCCACTGCCAGGGTGCTGGTAGAAAGAATAAGTAGTCTTAGACTTCACAGGCAGTTAGATAGTTCTTAGGAATCAAGTAGCTCAGGGAGAATTGGCTGAGGGAATAGTGCTCCGGATTTCAGACAGGGTTCTGAAGTTCTTCAGAGCAGTTAAGTGGGTTACAGGAATGGGGATTGATTAGCCTTAAGAACAGGGTAAGAGGTAGTGGAAGAGTGGAAGGGACTGATTAATGTACTTTTGAAGGCATGGAGGCCCAGCATCTGTGTTCTCTCTGGCTGTCCACAGCCAACATTTTTGTCCAGGTGAAACCTGCTTATAATAATTATGATTATAGTTAACATTTGTTGAACTCTGTGTGCTGGGCACTGTTTCAAGTGCTTTATTTAATCCTCACAGCACCACAAAGTAAGTTTTACTAGTGCTATTTTTCAGATGGGGAAAGTGAAGCACAAAGAGATCACGAAGCTCAGTCAGTGACTGAACTGGTTTTGAATCCTGGTAGTCTGTCTAGAACAATGGTTCTCAACCTTCCTAATGCTGTGACCCTTTAATACAGTTCCTCATGTTGTGGTGACCCCCAACCATAAAATTATTTTTGTTGCTACTTCATAACTAATTTTGCTACTGTTATGAATCGTAATGTAAATATCTGATATGTAGGGCAGTCCCCTGTGAAAGGTAGACCCCTGTGAAAGGGTCGTTTGACCGCCAAAGGGGTCAATGACCCATAGGTTGAGAACCACTAGTCTAGAATCAGCACTCATCCACTGAAGTACACTGCACTTAAAACAATGAGAACTTCAGCCTTGAAGGCAAAAAGCTGGAACAGCTCAGCCCCTGTTACATAGTGGTTATGGTACCAGCCACATACCCCAAAGTTGGTGGGTTTGAACCCAGTGTGGGCCAGCTAACCAACAATAACTGCAACAAAAAGTAGCGGGGCGTTGTGGTGGGTGCCTGTAGTCCCAGCTCCTTGGGAGGCTGAGGCAGGAGAATTGCTTAAGTCCAAGAATTGAGCTGTGGCACCACACCACTTTACCGAGGGTGACATAGTGAGACTCTATCTCCAAAAAAAGAAAAAAAAAAAAGGCTGGAACAGATAGCAAAGAGGTGTGTGCTTGGGCAGCCCATGTACTTTTCCTTGGTGAGGGCAGGTGCCTGGCTATGTGCATACTGATTCTGGACTTCTTTCTAGCCAATGGTTCCAGATTTCTGGATTTGACAGGAAAACAAGCCAAGAAAATAAGTGAAAGCCAGGTTCCCATAAAGAGTTGTAGCTATTAATTTATCCTCCCTAAGAATGTTTGAGACATACCATGTATTATCACTGTCGTTTTATTAAAAAAAATTTAATTCTCTTCAAAATAGACATGACATCTGAATTGAAAACAGTTATTCCCAAGGATAATCATTGACTTTCTACTAACAAATAGATGTTCCTCTGTCTTAATTGTTGTGTTGTTATCTAGTGAAAATGTCACCCTAGAGATGACTCTGCCTCTGATCCCTCTGAATTGCTTGAAGGTAGAACCAGAACTGGGCTTTTGATGTAGTAGGGGGAAGTTAGGTTGCAGCCAAGAAAGAACTGTCTTTGGAGGTCTTTAAGAACAGGTGAGCAGCACATTTGCTTAGAATGTGAGGATTATAGAATCAGCTCCATGGAATGGAAGGGCTGGTGACTCTGGGTCCCACTGTGCAGAAGGGCAAAGCAGGAACCTTGTCTGAGGAAATTAGTCTCAGATCCCCCAAAGCAGTTTTGGAACCTGAAATGACAGTTCCCATCAGGCAGCCATTTTCTACTCAGAGTTCATGGGTTGTGAGGGTAGTGGCATGGCAATAGAGAAGCTGTGTGGGAGCCCATGCAGTCACTTACCTCAGGGGGCTGAATAGACTGCCAGGAATGACCCTTGAGGAGGGCTGAGGGTGGAAGAAAGGATGGGAAGAGAATGACCACCCAGGAATGTTGCTTGTTCCCTGCCTGCCACCTAGGGTGTGATGGACCAAACAAGGCTCTGAGTGGGCAGGCCTGGCTGGCCACAGCATCACTGCAAATACTGTTTCCTTGTTTCCCCACTTCCCTTCAGCCCAGGTGCAACCTAGGACCCAGAGCCTTCTGTCCCCAGAGGTACTCAAAGGCAGGTAGGTGAAGCTCTATTCTGGTTCAGCCATGCTCAGCACTGGCTCTGGGCCTACTCCTAGCTTGGGGCTTGTGATTTCACTGTTCTGGTGCAAAGAGCAGATTCAGGGCATGTGGGGAGGAGGGAAGGGTCTGGTCTTACCTGCCTCATCCTAGTGGTGGAGCTCAAGGCTTCCAAAGATGGGCTCCCATACCCTGGGGTGGTGACATTTTTCATCTCCAGAGGGAGTCTCAAGCCTCATCCCACTTGTGGGGAGGCTGAGAGGTGGTACTCCCAGATTTAGACCCACCATGGCTGAAAGGCATGTATTCATATTTCAGTCTTGGGGTTTTATAATGGTAAGTCCTCAGGTTACAAATGCAGAAGCTAAGACTCAGGCAAGAACAATCCTTTCTTCTTTCAGGGTCACTTCTTTCAGGCCCCAGTTTCTAGACTCTGTCATCATTCTGCCCCCAGGTCCTCAAAGAATGACAGAACATGGCTCAAGCACTCACTAAGTGCAGGATTCTGTGCCAGATGCTAGAGATGTAAAACAACTGCCCTCAAGAGCTTTCGTCAAACAAGTAACCTCCAGAGCAATGTGCAGATGCTGAAAAGTGGTGGATTTGTCTCCAGACTCGCATACTTTATAAGATGCCCCCCTCCTTTTCATCTTCCATGGGGAGCAGGGAGCCCTGCCTGAAGAACAAGGCCCACATGTAAATCTATGGTGGAAAGATCACAGATAGGAGAAACAGTGAAGATCTGCCAGTGGGCACACCCCAAATACCCTTTCCCAAAAGGCTCCAGCCCATAACTGACTTCTGCTGCCCTCTAATGGGGGAGAGGCCTGCTGGAGCCCCACCAACCTGGCTCCCCTAAAGATATGAGGGGTGTGCCCCCTGCCTTTTTATTCTCCTGAGGTCTCATGCTGCTTCTCCTGCAGGCTCTAAAACTCAACTTTCTCTTTTTTCAAGGATCCCTGACTACCTAATTTCCTGACCACCGTATTTTATCTAATGGTCTCCTCAGTTTCCTTTGTTGCTTGGGTTCTGATTCTGGTACCCTGGTTCCTGGCCCTGCCAAAGTTCTGGTTCCGGAAGGCTCCTCTCAGGTACCTTGGGCCTACCTCCCACCTGGGCACAAGGCAAAGCTGAAGACATGGGCAAGAGCATCCCCCAATACCTGAAGCAACTGGACATCCGCAAAAGTGTAGTGAGCCTGGCTACGGGTGCTGGGGCCATCTACCTACTCTACAAGGCCATCAAGGCCGGCATAAAATGCCAACCACCCCTCTGTAGCAACTCACCCATCTGTATCGCCCGTGAGTGTCCGGTCCCTGGGGAGAGGGCTCTGCCCCAGGAGGCACCTGCTCCCGAGGCCTCTGATGTGGGCGGGCCCAAAGGTGACTCCTCCAAGTTCCTCTTTCCTTCTTTTTCTCTTCTTCATTTTCCTTAAGCCCACCCTGCAGTGCCCTAGGCAAGGCCCTGCTAGAGATACTGGTTCAGGGTCCCTGTATCTCATTCAAAAGGATACTCAGACTCATGTGGCAAGTCTCCAAATACCACATTTACGCTGGCTCCCAGGATTCCACTTCTTGGAAACTTGGCATCAACAGCTCCCCCATCCCTTTCCTGCCCCAGGAAGTGGAGACTTTAAGGAAAGGGAAAATTGGAGGACCTACATGCTTAGAGCTTCCATTAAGCCTGTATGTTTCTTTTGTGCATGTGGGGGAAAGCTGTCCCTTCTGCAAGACTCTTTGTTGCCATCTGCTGGAAGATCATTACTATATACTTGTAGTGAAACACTAATTGTTTGTGCCATATTCTGGAAAATTGTTACAGTAAATAGACAAATCTATGACTATATGCTATGGACAATATAAAATTAGATGTGGTGCCGTGTGCAGTACATGCCTCATTCAATTGTATGTGGTGGTCCTGCATATAGTGAGAAGGCTTCTTTTCAAAATAGGCAAGGCAGCATTGTCCCCAGGTCCCTGCCCCTGCTTCCCAACCCCATTCTTTCATTACTTCTGAGTCTACAGCCTGAACTGGGCTGGGTGGCTGTCTAGGCCTGGCAATCGAGCGAGAGCGGCACGGGCGGGACTCAGGTGAGCTCCGGAGGCTCCTCAACTCTTTGGAGTGCAAACAGGATGAGTACGCCAAGAGCATGATCCTGCACAGCATCACTCGCTGTGTGTACTTGCTGGAGGCTGAGGTGAGGGAAGGGAAGCAGGAGGCCCCTCCTAGCCAACCTGGTCCCTGGGGGTTACAGCCAATTCCTGTCCCTGACCTGGCCAGACAGTGTCCTGGGACCTGTCTCTCTTTGGCTGATGGTGGGAAGGGTGTATTGAGGGGTTGTGACATGGGAGGCCAGTGGGCCCAGGACTCCCGCTTTTCCTGCCTCTTCTGTCTATCCCCACATACTCCAGGCCTCTGCTTGTACTACCGATGACATCAGTTTGATAGGCTACATGCTGGATGACAAGGACAACAGTGTCAAAATCCAAGCTCTGAATACACTTAAAGCTTTTTCTGGCATCAGAAAATTCAGGCTCAAAATCCAGGTGAGTGCAGGACCCAGTGGTGGGGCATAGCACACAGATGGATGTCCATAGAACTTGAGTCCTTGAATTGGCACAGGACTAGCGCTCATGTTCCAGAAGTTTGTTTGGATCTTAGTTTGTAACCTAGAAATAAATAGGAAGATAGTAGTACAATTCCCAGCAGAGTCATGAAGGCCTTTGACTCTCAGGAGGAAACTGGACCTAGGGTGGTACCTCTGAACCTCAAAGAATGGAAAGCCCCCCAAGGATCTTTCTGACACCAACCAGTTGTCAGTGCCAGCTGAGTATCCACCCGTTCAGTTCTGACATTAACTATCCATGGTTAGCATAGACCCCACAGGGTAAGTCTTGTGGGACTGTGCCCACTTCAGATGACTTCGGATAGCAGCTACGAATTCAGGGATTCCCACAACTGCCTTTTTAGATTTGATAACTTGCTAACATGACTGACATAACTCAGAAAGATACTTTACATTTACCAATTTATTATAAAGGACACAAATCAGGAATAGCCAGATGAATCAGGCAAGGGATGGGGGAAAGGGCACAGAGCTTCCAGGACCTCTCTGTGCACACCTCCCCTACCCCCCCACCATCTCCTGGAAGCTTTCTGAATCTCATTGGCTGGAGGTTTTTATGGTGATTTTGTCATGTAAGCAAGGTTGAATAAATCAGCCATTGGCAATTGATCTTAATTTCTAGCCCAGTGGTTCTCAACCTTCCTAATGCCGCAACCTTTTGATATAGTCCAAAGGGGTCACAACCCACAGATTGAGAACCATGGTTCTAGCCCCTCTCCCTTCCCAAAGGTTAGGGATTGAAAATCCCAAACTTTTCATCAGACCTTGGTCTTTCTGGTGACCAACTCCCACCCTGAAGCTACCTAAGGACCCTCCAGGAGTCACCTCACTGGCATAAACTCTGGTGTGACCAAAAGGGTTAAGAATTAACAAGACACTACTATCAATCAGGACTTCTGAAGAGTTTTAGGAGCTCTGTTCCTATCTGTCATTCTGTTAGGAATGACAAACAAAGATTTAAAAATACATTATTATACCACATCCCTAATGCCTGTGTTGGTTAGAGGCTGGTGGCTAGACCACAGATAATTTCACCACCACCCTGTAGGAGAAATGTTAAATCACTAGATGTCACTTCCCCCATTTCCTACTATAATACTCCCAGCCTCACCTGTTTCTATGCCTGTCCTCCTTACTTTTCTGCTGGTACCAGGAGAACATGGCTTTCTCCCTGTCTCTGGACAGTGCTAGTCTCAGTCCTGCACCCTGTCCCTTTTATTGCTTATTCCCTCTGTTGTAGGTACCCTCCCAGGCTCCTTCCTGTCAGCTCCAATACCTCCCATTTTATAAGGAACACCAGGAAAACTGTTTCCTTGACCTAGTCTCACCCTAGACAAATGTCTATTTCTCTCAAATTAAAAAAGTAAAATATCTGTTTGGCACAGTGGTTCATGCCTATAATCATAGCACTCTGGGAGGTCAGAGCAGGAGGATCTCAAGCTCTGGAGTTTAAGATCAGTCTGAGCTACAGTGAGACCCTGTAAAATAGAAGAAATTAGCTGGGTGTTGTGGCAGGCACCTATAGTCCCAGCTACTCAGGAGGCTGAGGCAGAAGGATCATTAAACTTAGGAGTTTGTGGTTGCTGTGAGCTATAGTAACACCATGGCACTCCAGCCTGGGCAACAGAGTACAACTCAATCTCAATTTAAAAAAAAAAAAAGGAAGGTGGGCCTGTGGCTCAAGCGACTAAGGTGCCAGCCACATACACCTAAGGTGGCGGGTTTGAATCCAGCCCTGGCCTGACAAACAACAATGATGGCTGCAACCAAAAATAGCCAGGTGTTGTGGTGGGCACCTGTGGTCCCAGCTACTTGGGAGGCTGAGGCAAGAGAGTCGCACAGGAGTTGGAGGTTGCTGTGAGCTATGATGCCACGGCATTCTACCCAGAGTGACAGCTTGAGGCTCTGTCTCAAAACAAAAATACCTAAAAGAAATATTATATATATGTAAAGTAGAAAGAATAGCAATAAAATAAAACATGCATCACCAGACCCAGGCAAAGATACAGATACCCCCAGATAGCCCCCCCACCAATCTTAACCGCCTCCCCCACCAGAGGCCATTATTGCCCTGCATTTTGTTTATCAGTTCTGGGATTTACTTTGTAGTTTTACCATATACGTCCCTGTATATTCTTTGTAGTTTTACCACATATGTCCCTGTATATTCTAACAGGGCCAGGCAGATAACAAATAGGTTAATGGAGCCTGGGATGTTTTAAGTGTATCTGGGAGTAGGTGGTTTGTATTCTGCGGTTTGCTTTTTTTCCTCCAACATTTCACCTTACTGGGCAACTCTTTCCTTTTTTTTCACTGTTCTATAGTATTTTGTTTTATGAATAGTACACCATTGGCCCATTGGTAGGCATTTGTGTTGTTTCCAGGTGCTTGCTGAATCCACTCCATGCCGTGAACATTGTTGGGTACATCTCCCTCATGTACCTGGGAGAGTTCCTGTAGGGTGGGTATGCAGGAGTGGGATGGCTTGGTCAAAGGGTATTGCCCAACTTTTCCAGAAGGGTTGTACCAATCTATACCCCATCCCTGCATGAGTGTTCCTGCTGTGTTGTACTCTCACCAACACTTGATAATGTCTCACTTTTAAATTTTTTGCAAATTTTTCCCCGCATTTTTTTGGGGGAGAAGTTTCTTTATATGTGCCCCCAAAATATGTACAACTATGATATATCAATTAGAAAAGACACAAAATAAGAACAGATCAAGCTGCTGGGTGTGGTAGCTCATGCCTGTAATCCTAGCACTCTGGGAGGTCCAAGAAGGTGGTTTGCTTGAGCTCAGGAGTTCCAGAACAGCCTGAACAAGAGCGAGACCCTGTCTCTAAAAATAGAGGCATTGTGGTGGGTGTCTGTAGTCCCCACTACTCGGGAAGCTAAGGAAAGTGGATCGCTTGAGCCCAAGAGTTTGAGGTTGCTGTGAGCTATGACCCATGGCACTCTACCAAGGGTGACAAAGTAAGAGTGTCTCAGAAAACAAACAAAAACAGATTGAGAAACAAAGAGTCTCTAGATCTCCACTCGCTGGTGGCTCCCTCAGCTCTGTTTCTCTAAAGCTGTGATTCTCAAGTATGTCAGAACAGCTTGAAAAGCTGGTTAAAAGCAGAAATTTAGGTCCATAGCTCAGTGGGTAGGACGCCGGCCACATACACCCAGGTTGGCAGGTTCGAACCTGGCCCAGGCCAGCTAAAACAACAACTACAACCAGAAAATAGGCAGGCGTTGTGGTGGGCGCCAGTAGTCCCAGCTACTTGGGAGGCTGATACAAGAGAATCGCTTGAGCCCAAGAGTTTGAGGTTGCTGTGAATTGTGATGCCACAGCACTCTACCCAGGCTGAAAGGTTGAGACTGTCTCAAAACAAAACAACAACAGCGTGGCGTCTATGGCTCAAGGAATGGGGCCCTGGCCCCATATATCAGGGGTGGTGAGTTCAAGCCCAACCCTGGCCAAAAATTGCAAATAAAGAAACAACCCAGAAACTTGGGGGCCTATAGCTAGGGTGTTTAGTTCAACTGGGGAGCAGTGTTTCTCACAAGTCTCCCAGGGAATTCTGATACAGGTTGCCTGACGCTCACTGTTCATTTGTTCCAGTGTCTGTACCCTGAGGACCTGACCCCTATTTTCTTTCCAGGTTAAAAGTAGTTACTCCCTGATCTCAGTTTCCATCCAGATGTGCTCTTCTGGATCTCTGAAGCCTGAGGGCTCCCCTCACGTCTTCCCCATGGCCAGCTGCTACTGGACGTATCCACTGACCCAACACATCCTAAGGGGAGCTCACGTCATTTCCCTTAGTCATACTGTACTCTCCAGAGGGCTCTAGTCTCATCAGCCCTCTGTCCTTTGGCCTCGAGGCTCTCAGCATGAAGCGTGTGATCAGTGGTGGGTTACACTTCCCTGCCTTAACCCCAGCCACTTACACTGGGTGCTTTATATTCTTCCATGCCCTGGCCCTGCCACCTGCTGCTCCCTGTTCCTGAAATGCAGCCCGACTTGCTGAGTCTAACCTTCAGTTCTCAGCAAACAGTGAAGGGTGGGGGAAAGAAGAGCAGGGTACTAATAGGATGCCAACTTCCCCTCCAGGATTCTGGTTTATTTCTTCCCTGGTCCACTTATGGTACAGCTTATGAGGTTACCTGTCTTTGGTAATACCTGTAGGTCCAAGCACATAACATCTCAGAACCCAAGATCCCTTCATTCATTGAACAAAAATATATTGATCACTTGCCTTATGCCAACATGCTGTTCTAGGTACTAGAGAGAAAGCAGTAAATAGAACAGGAAAGATTCCTGTCTTTGTAAGATTTATATTCCAACAGGATGAGGGAGGCAGTGCACAAATAAGTAAAATATGTAGTGTATTTCATGTGGTGCTACAGAAAAAGAGGGATGAGAAGAAAGGCCGAATGGGCGGGGTGGTGCAGTTTTGAGGAAGAAAATCTTCTGGGACCTTGAACTTGGTAAATCATTTGTGGCACCAAAAGCCCGGTCATGTTAAGAGGATGAAACGACAAACTGCAGACTGGGAGAAAATACTTGCAAACCGTGTATATGATAAAGGGCTTGTCTGTCTTACAGTATACAGTGCTCTCAAAATTCATTATTAAAGAAAACATGCAATCTAGTTAGGGAATTAGCAAAAGACATGAAGAAATAAAAAATACATGGATTGCGAATAAGCACTGGAAAGTATATTTAATATCACTAGTCACTAGGAAAAGGCAAATTGAGTCGGCAGTGAGATATTACTATGTGCTAGTAGAAAATCTAATGAAAATTAGTAAAAATACCAAATGCTGGCAAAGAGGCAGAGAAACACTTCTTTCATACGTTGCTAGTGGGAATGTAAAATGGTACAGCAGCCACTCTGGAAAATAGTCTGGCAGTCTCTTTCAAAACTAAATATACATTTACCCCCTGGTGATTATCCTAGAAAAATGAAAACTTACATCTGCATAAAACTTGTACACCTTTGTTCATAGCAACCTTATTTATAATAGCCCCAAACTGGAAACAACCAAAATGTCTCAACAGGTGAATGGGTAAACACACTGTGGTGCCTCCATCTAATGCTACTTGTTAGTAATAAAAGGAATGAAATTCTGATGCACACAAAAGCTTGGGTAGATCCCAAGGGTGTTTTCACATGTTGAGTGAAAAAAGCCAATCACAAAAGTTCACATAATGTATGATTCCATTTATATAACATTCTCAAAATGGGAAACGTTACAGATAGAAAACAAGTTAGTGGTTTCCAGGGGTTTTAGGCTGGGGGAGTAGGTGGGAGTGACTATAAAGGTGTCCCACGATGGAAATCTTTGTGGTGGTGGGCAAGTTCTGAGGGATTATAGTGGTGGTGATACCCATCCGTGGGTGTGATAAAATGACATAGAACTATGCACACTTACCAATAGCAGTTTCCTAGTCTTGCTACTATGCTCTGGTTGTATAAGATGTAACCACTGAGGGAATCTGGGGAAAGAGCACAAGGGACCTCTCTGTGTTATTTTTGCAACTTCCTGTGAATTTATAATTATCTCAAAATAGAAAGTTTACATAGGAAAGGTGTTTTACATGTGGCAATACTATGAAGAAAAGAAGGTTAGGGAAGGCTAGAATGAAAAACCTCCCTGAGAAAGCAACATGTAAGCAAAGACTTGCAGGAGGTAAGGGTGAGTTGCCAGTCTCTGGAGGAAGAGTGTTCTGCACAGAGGGAACAGCCTGTGCAAACCTTGAGACAGGTGTGTACCAGGCATATTCAAGGAATAACTGAGGAGACCATTGTGGGAACTATGGGGGCAAAGGAGAGGAGATGAGATCAAATAAGCAGGGGGGAGAAGGGACAGATCCTAGGGGACAGTGTACCACCATAAGAACCTTAACTTTCACCCTGAATGAAATGGGGGCTCTTGAGCAGAGGAGTAACATGTCTAACATGTTAAATGAGCGGGTGTGGATGGAAACAGGGAGACAGGACGCTAGTGCGGAAATCCAGGTGAGAGATGATGGTGGCTCAGAAGAGAGCGGTAGAAGCAGGAGTGGTGAGAAGTGGCTTGATTTTTAATAGATGTTAAAGAACAGGATTTTCTGAAGGGTAGGAAAAGAGGTGGGAAAGGAAGGAGTCAAGAATACCACAGAATTTAGGCCTGAGGAACTGGAAGAAAGGCATAACCGTATCTGAGACAGGGAAGGGTGTGGAAGAAGCATTTAGATCTTCAGGGAGAAAAGTGGAGTTGGCAGCTGAACATTTGAGTCTGGAGTTCAGGGAGAGGCTCAAGCTGAAGAAAGTCATCAGCATGTGGACAGTATTTAATGCTGTGAGTCTGGATGATATCCTAGAGGGAATGATGGAGGTAGAGAAGTGCAGGTTGGCAGAACAAGGGAGGAAGTCTGTGAAAGAGAAGCCAAGTGAAGGGAGACTTTTAAAGACATGGGAATGGTCAACGAGGTCGAATGATATTGAGAATTCAGCTGGTTAGAACTGTCTGTTGGGTTGGCCTGGGCATCATGGGTGGGGTAGTGAAGAGTAAAGTCAGAGGCTGGGACTGTGGTGGGGATCCCTGCATAAAAGGGACTCTTCTCTTTCCCCACCCTAGGAACTCTCCATCAAGGTATTGGAACTGATCTCCACCATCTGGGACACAGAGCTGCACATTGCGGGCCTCAGACTCCTCAACAACCTTCCACTGCCCGACTATGTGCATCCACAGCTGCGACGGGTGATGCCTGCCTTGATGGAGATTCTGCAGTCGGACTACATCTTGGCACAGGTGCCCGAGGACCACGACCAAGGCCCTGCCTTCCTGACCAGCCCCAGCCTGGCACCCAGAGGGAGGAGGGCAAGTTTATGTCTTTCCCTACTCAGGCCCAGATTCACCTTCCTTCCCATGCTTTATTCGTCCTTCTATTCAGGTGCAAGCCGCACGACTGCTGAGCTACCTGGCACAGAAGAATGACCTTCTCTATGATATTCTCAACTGCAAGGTGAGAAAGAAACTGAAGAGGGGTTGATAGATGCCAACTCAGAAATTGTCAAGGGAAGAATCATGGCTTACTCATACTGAATTAGCCTTGATGAATTCTCTTACTGTTCTTCCGACCTTTGCACTAAATGTATTGAAAACCATCCCCTCGTTGGGTACAGTGGCTCATACCTGTTATCCCAGGTACTTGGGAGTTGAGGTGGGAGAATTGGTTGAGGCTAGGAGTTTAAGACCAGGCTAGGCAACATAGCAAGACCTTGTCTCTATGAAAAATTAAGAAATTAGGCAAGCATGATGGTATACAACTAGTCCCAGCTGCTTGGGAGGCTGAGGTGGGAGGATTGTTTGAGCCTAGGAGTTTGGGGATGCAGTATGCCATGATTGTGCCATTACACTCCAGCCTGGGTGACAGAGTGGGACCTTGTCTCTAAAAAAAGAGAGAGAGAGAAAACCATCACCTCTTCTGTTCTCCCAATAGAATGAGGATTCATTTTTTTGAGAGGGGGATTCTCCCATGGGGGGCTTTATGAACTCCTAGATTTAGGAACATAGACAAAACGAAAGTTAATATAGTTTTTTTTTGGAGACAGAGTCTGACTTGTTGCCCTCAGTAGAGTGTCATAGCGTCACAGTTCATAGCAACCTCAAACTCTTGGGCTCAAGCAATTCTCTTGTCTCAGCCTTCTGAGTAGGTGGGACTACAAGTGCTCACCACAATGCCCACCTCTTTTTTTTTAGAGACAGGGTCTTGCTTTTGCTTAGGCTGATCTCAAACCTGTGAGCTCAGGCAATCCACCTGCCTCGGTCTTCCAGAAAGCTAGGATTATAGGCATGAACCACTGTGCCCAGCCAGAGATATTTTAATATTAGTGGAAAAATGACTAATGTAAAGAACATTATTAGGGATAAAAGGGGTAATTATGTAATAGTCAGTGATTCAGTCTCCTCAAATGATAAAGCAATGCTAAACCTAATAACATAGGCGTGGTGCCTGTAGCATAGTGGTTACAGCACTGGCTACATACACCCAGGCTGGTAGGTTCGAACCTGGCCTGGGCAGCTAAACAGTGACAACTGCAACAAAAAAAGTTGGGTGTTGTGGCGGGCACCTGTAGTGTGTCTAGGGTGACATAGTGAGACTCTGTCTTTAAAAAAAAACCCCAAAACGGCTCGGTGCCTGTGGCTCAATCGGCTAAGGTGCCAGCCACGTACACCTAAGGTGGCGGGTTCAAATCCCCAGCCCGGGCCCGCCAAACAACAATGATGGCTACAACCAAAAAATGGCCGGGCGTTGTGGTGGGCGCCTGTGGTCCCAGCTACTTGGGAGGCAGAGGCAGGAGACTCGCTTGAGCCCAGGAGATGGAGGTTGCTATGAGCTGTGATGCCATGGCACTCTACCCAGGGGGATAGCTTGAGGCTCCGTCTCAAAAAAAAAAAAA
>CAUYQV010090200.1:0-40558 GCA_963574575.1 Galagoides demidoff
AATCTTTCTAAGAGTAGAATGTGAACGTTTTAAAACAATAACTGAGAAAATGACATGAAGGCTGTGTTGACCAGTTTGATGGAAGTATTTCGGATTGCATGTGAAAACCCCACACTGTACCCCAGAAGTGCATTAATGTACAGAGTTACCATTCAATAAAAAATAAATAAATAAATAAATAAAAAGAAAAAAGAAAAAAAAAAAAAAAAACAGTATCCTTTCCTTCTGCCTCAGTATAGAAGCCAAACCAAGAACTGCATGGCTGGACATCACCTATGTGCTGGCCCAGTACTGCCGGGCCTTATTTCCCCCCCAGCATGCTCCTGCTCCCGGGGATCCACTCCTGCCCTCAATCCCCAGGCTCTGGCTCTCCGTCCAACACAGCAGACTCCAGCCTTGGGGCCTGTGCACTGCTCCTCTGCCTATTAATACTCTCATGCCCTGACACCCACCTGGCTAGCTCCTTCCCTTCCTTTAGATCTTTGCTCAAAAGTCACCTTTTCCTGGAGTTCTCTCCTGAGCACCCTAGAGAAGTATCTCATTTCCTCCTTCCAAAATAAAAGTTCCAAGAAGGCAGGGACTTGTCTGTCTGTCATATTGCAAATGCAGAAATGATGAGGGCATCGGGCCAGCACTAATAAGCTGACAGAGTGTCTCGGAGAGCTCAATGTCTATCGGTGCGCACCACACAAAACCTAACGAACTACAGATGATGGAGGACCCATCTACAGGTCAGCACCACCGGGGAAGGGGACCAAGAGGCCACTCACATGTACAGAATGACTCCCTCCCAGGTGCCAGTGACTCAGTAACATTCCCCACTTGTGTAAAGATCTCCACTGTGTAAGAAGAGCCAGGCGTTAATTCAGTGACTACAAAGTCAGTGACTCCGATGTTTGTGACCACTTCTCGTGTGTCATTGCTGGAATTGCTGACTCTCTCAATAAGAAGGAGGTAGGAATACATGGGAGAGGCTTCATCAAAGTTCTTCCAACTTAAGGCTGCTGCTGTGGTAGTTGTGTTTATTTCAATGTTCGACACGTTGTTGGGTCCTTCATTCAAAAAAGAAAAGCAATTTCAAGTAAAAGTATGAATTAGCTAGACTTCCAGAACTGTTTTAATTACTACATGCAAAAATACCCTGGCTCCTTTTGGACCTCCCACCCAAGTACTAACCAGGTCTGACCCTGCTTAACTTCCAAGGTCAGATGAGATGGGGGCGGGGGGGAGCTATGGTCGTAGATCCTGGCTCCTTTTGGAAAGAATGAGTAAACCTACTATTTGCTGGCTCAAAAGACAGAAAACTTCCCCCAAAAGACATTTAGAATACAATTATACATATCAAATTCTAACAGAAGAAGTTTTTAGTCCTTTGTTAATACTTCAACTTTGTCAGCAGAATATATTTTAAGATACAATTTCTAATTTGTTTTTTAAGTCTGACAAATAAAGAGGAAAACATACCGAGTTTCCCCAAAACTAAGACACTGTCATATTTATTTTTTCTCAGGAAGACATACTAGGGCTTAATTTCAGGGGATGTCTTCCTCTCTGTGCAGAAATGCATAGCATGGCCATGCAGGTACACTGCATAGCCATGCCCATCACTAGGTCTTATTATTGGGGTAGGGCTTATATTTAACAAATGCATAGAAATCCTGCTAGAGCTTATTTTGGAGGTAGGTCTTATTTTCGGGGAAACCCGGTACTAAAAATATTATACACTAACATCTTTACCATATACTTAGTTCAAACACTAGCAAACACCTCCCTCACTATTGTAGACAAAGCTCATCACCAAGCAGATCTTCTAATGCTAACACGACAAGGAGTTTGTATTCCCAAGGAATGAACGGTACAGTTCACCACTGCCAAGGAATAACTTCCAGCTTCTAAAGACAATTTCAAGTTCATGTGGCTTCAATACCAGTGTCCCATGAGGACAACAGAACCTTTACTAGGGCGACGTTTGCAACTTCAGCAGTTTGCAGATTCAACCCAGAGCCCAGAAACACAGCCTCCTCCATCATCTAACCAGTGCCTCCTCCAAGAGAATGCCAGGGTTTAGAAAGGGACTTACGTGTATAGTATGCAGTGGAGCTGTTGTCCCCTCGCACGTGGTCCACCTCAGGATAGATTGTGATGTTATGTAACGTGCCTGGGATCAGGTCCCGGAGAGTGATTTCTTTGTGAGAGGTGCTGATTTGGTTAGAGCCATGCTCAGACTGTACATTTAAATGGTAGGTGTACTCGGAGGCACTGTCCCCACTCTCCCATGCCAGCTCCATCTCAGTGGTGGTGATTTGGATGGCACGGATGTTAAATACTGCACTGGGGGCTGGTCAGAGGAAATGAAGGAAAATGAAACCTGTTAGTGACCACCATGAAGCCCAGGTTCATCTCAAAGTGTCTCTCAAGAGAACTGGCTGTTTTGCCATCAAACTGTCGAACGCAATCACAAGAGACAAATTCCCAACAGAAATGTATACACTCTTGGTTCAGTGCCCTTAGCACAGTGATTATGGCGCCAGCCACAAACACGGATGGTGGCGGGTTCAAACCCAGCCCAGGCCAGCTAAACAACAATGACAACTACAACAAAATATAACCTGGTGTTGTGGTGGATGCCTGTAGTCCCAGCTACTTGGGAGGCCGAGGCAAGAGAATCACCTAAGCCCAAGAGTTTCAGGTTGCTGTTAGCTGTGACTCTATGACACTCTAGCCAGGGTAACATGGTGAAACTCTATCTCAAAGAAAAAAAAGTGATTTGTAGAGTAATTATAGCAATGCAAACAAAATGTATGAGTAAGGACACAGAGATAAAAATAATTCAGTTGAGTTAGAAGAGTAGAGCTGTATTTGTTTCCCTTCCTTTTTATTGTGGTAAAATATACATACCAAAATATTTACAATTTTAACCATCTGTCCACATTTAATTTAGTGGCATTAAATACACTGGCAATGCTCCATAAAACTATCACCGCTATCTATACCCAAAACATTTGCATCATCCTCAACTCTGTACCTATAAAATAGTAACTCCCCATCCCCCCTCCTGCAGCCCCTGGTTACCTCAATTCCACTTTCTATCTCAGACTCGTTTTTTTTTTTTTTTTTTAGTATTTGTGGCAAACAGAAATGGTTTTTTTTTTGCAGTTTTGGCCGGGGCTGGGTTTGAACCCACCACCTCCAGCATATGGGGCCAGTGCCCCACTTTCTGTCTCTATGCGCCTGCCTGTTCTGGGTGCCTCGTGTAAGTGGAATCACATAGTATTTGTCCTTTTGTGTCTGGTTTGCTGCACTGAGCATAATACTTTCAAGATCCATCCATGTTATATGTAGCATGTATCACAATCTCATTCCTTTTTATGGCTAAAAAACATTCTACTGTATGGATATATCACATTTCATCTATCCATTTGTTTCCTGATGGACCCTTAGCTGTTTCCACCTTTTAGCTATTGTGATTAATGCTACCATGAACATTGGTGTAAAAATCACTGTTGGAGACCCCACTCTCAATTCTTTTGGATGTGAACCTAGAAGTGGAATTGCTAGATCATACGGTATTTGTTTTCCTTTTTCAAAAGTGCTTTTAATGCTATTAAATGGGTTCTTCCTGATAAGAATGGCAGCTATTCAATAATAGAAGGTAACCCCCTAAGAAGTAAGGGCCTTTCTATAATCATTCTTGACTTCCATTCAATGGGCCGGTCCCAGGCTATAGGAAGGAGACGACTTCTCCTCACCAGCACTAAACTATGTTGTAGCTACACCACATGAAAGTGTCAGTAGCCATGGTGGGTAAGCTGTCAATCTCACAGCCAGACAACAGCAGGCCACCACCTTATCACTGCGGGCCCGTTATTAAGCTCACAGAGGCCCTGCTATAAAACAAAGATGACAGTATCCACCCCATGGAACTGTGTCAACATTTAAAAAAGAAGCCTATTTGCCTACCAGTTCTACCGTAAACGGTTTGAGATGGCCCTTGGGTCCCATTTGGTCCTTGTGGAAATATTTCAAAATGGTATTTGGTTCCAGGGTGCAAGCCGTCAATGATAACAGTTTGATTAGTGGTTGTTTTCACCCAAGACTCTCCAGCTCCATCCTGGGAGATATTTATCTTAAAGGAATCCGAGTCATTGCTGCTCCAGGCTAAGCCGATTTCCCTTGTGCCAACCGAGGTTACTCGAAAGTTGGAAACTGGACCAGGAGCTGTGGGAAGAAATAAATGCCTGGACTTAGAATCTGTTTCTCCAAGAGACAGGGATGATTACCTCACAAAATAGTTACACTGGCATTAAATGCAAACTTAGGACACCCGATCTCTCTTTTTCTCTTTTTTGCATCATTACCTAAAACACAAACTCTTCAGAAACTGGTGCTTCTGGCCAAGGAAAGAGCACCCAAGTGCCCAAACTGGGTGCTTAAATTGTACAAAGTCCACCACAGGGAACGAGCAGAGGCAATGAATCCCTATGGTCGAGGGCCCAGGCTCTCCGGGAGAACCTTGGCTGCTCCTGGCTGCTTTATTGTAAACGCATCACTGAGAACTCCAAAGCCTCAGTTCAGAGAGGTGTGGCAGAGGCACTCTTGACTCCCAAAATCCATTCCCTCCTTTTTCCTTCATCACACCCCCAAATTTTTACATATGAGTATGGCTGCTGGGAATAAAGCCAACATTTCCCAGCCTCCCTGGTAGCTAGATGCAGCCATGTGACTAAGAATGTGAGCAGAAATTTGCAGAACTTCTAGAAATATCCTTAAAGACCGGAGCACGACTTGCAGCCCCTCTCCCTCTTTCTGGAACACAGCTGTGATGACCACAGCTCAGGCTACCAACACTGTGGCAGTGGCTTCAGCTTCCTGATCCCAGGTCACAGGTGAGAACATGACATTCCTGAATCCAGCAACTGCAGCAGTGGCTACTGATTGCTCACTCCACTGTCGGTGGCTCTCCAGGGCAGTCAGTTCTGCAGCCTTAGGATGGGAGTCCTTTCTGGGAATCAATCCTAACGCCTGCTCCTCAGCAATTATGGGCTAAATTGTGCCCTCCTCCCCAAATTCATTCTAAGGAGAGGAGGTGAGGACATAGACCTAAGGACAACCATGTGAAGATAGCCATCTACAAACTAAGAGGACAGGCTCAGAAGAAACCAAACCCACTGTTACTTCGACCTCCATCTTCCAGCCTCTGGAACAGTGAGGAAAACATATTTCTGTTGTTTCAGCCACCCAGTCTGTGGTACTCGTTACAGCAGCTGTAGCAAACTAATACACCAGTCCTTCCACTGACCCTATAAACTCTCAAAGGACGAACCCTTTTGGCTTAAAATAGCTCATAGTTTCTGTCTCTTGCCATTGAGCCCTGGCTAACACTCTACCATTCCCAATCCTCCCTAGCCCTGGGCTTCTATTATAGGAGAAAGAAATAAAATCCTCTTGTTTAAGCCACTGACGATACCTTGGGAGGTGGAAGAGAAGGGGTTGTTGTAGTTTAATCTAATACTAAATAATAGAGAGATTAAACAGGAAAAAAGTAAAAGGTAAAGAAATGAAAACAGACTTTATTCCAAGTTCCCTGAGGAAGCATACGTAAAGCACCTATAAGGTAAAGCAACCTTAGAGGATGAGCCGTATAGGCACCCTGGGTTAAATTTCCTGCTCACCACTTGCTAGCTCTATGGCCCTGGGCAAACTGTTTCAGCTGAGCTGGGCTCTAGTTTTCTCATCTGTAAAAGGGGGACCCTAAGACCCATCACGGAAGCCACAGCTATGTGTGTAGAGCCCCTAGCCCTGTGCACAGCTGCTGTCTATACTAACGATGAGTAGTAGAGTCAGTATGATACTATTATACCCTAGTACACCATTATTGTCTTATTTTACACTGTCAGCCTTCTTCAGAACAGAAAGTTTCTTATTTGCTTCCAAACATCTTATCTTTCAAGGGACATTTAGCAAACAAAGGATGAGACATACGGCTGTGCCAGTGTGTCACTAGAATGTCAGCCTCGAAGGGACATGAATATACAGGTTCTTTTTTTCTCCCTATATTAATTCCCTCCAAGTCTGAACCACATTACAAGCACAGGCCACAGTCAAGACAGACCAGAGGTTTAGCCTCCCCTCTGTCACTTACCAGGTGTGACACCTGCCTACATTACCTCCTGGCCTTGGCTTCCTCGTCTACAAAATAAAGCCAGCACCAACCACATCACAGGGTCAAACAGTGCATGGAAAATGTCACGTGGAGCTCAGCACGTGGCTAGGATCACCATTATTATCTCACACACCCTGAAGGAGGTTAGAGCCCCTCTGGACTCCAAGCTGGGCTATGCATTCTCAGAGGGCAGGGTCGGAGCTTCTCTGGTCTGTATCTGAACCTGGTGCATAGTAGGCTGGTAAGAACTGTTAGCTAGAACAGCATGTGAACTCACGGGTGTACACTTGGAGGGAGCCCGGCATGCCCCTGGTGTCACCTAGGAGGGGATACACCGTGACGTTGTAGAGGGTACTCGAGGTGAGTCCAGGGATGACAGCCTGCGTCTCACTGACGTTGACAGATATGAAACTCATCTCTGTAGCCACGACTATCTCATAGGTATACTCAGAGGATGACTCATCATCAGTGATTTTCCAGGTCAGCGCCAAGCTTGTGGCACTGATGTTCACGACTGTGACGTCAAAAACCTGACTAGCATCTGTGAGGACAGAAGAAGAATTAAAAATCACTAGAACAGCAGAGAAAGAGAGAGAGACAGAAGTTGTCATCGGGGCATGTCATCAAGGCTGAGAAACTCTCGGGATCATTCCTTTCTCCTCCTCCACACCATCTAACCATCCCGGAAAGGTGTGTGGTTCCCAGGCAAAGTCCAGCATCTCTGGCCAGCGAAGAAACTAGCTGGCCCACCACACCTGCACAGCTACTCGTTGTCCTTTTTGAGTTGACTTCAGAGATACAAAGAACTTGTGAACAATAACATGGACCCTATGTGTGCTTTGCCCTCGGTGCTAGGGGGACCCAGAAAAGTCCCCAGGCATAAATCCATCTGAAAATGAATACTAAACAGGATCAATTAAAATTGTAGACTTCAAGCATGAGGCAGATTTGGGTTCCAAGCCTAGTTCTGCTTCAATAGCCAGTTGGGCCCCAGGAAAACCAATTAAGCTCAGTTTCCTCATCTATAAAAATCAGGGGTTCGGCGCCTGTGGCTAAGGCGCCAGCCACGTACACCCAAGGTGGCGGGTTCGAATCCAGCCCGGGCCCACCAAACAACAATGACAGCTGCAACCAAAAAATAGCAGGGCGTTGTGGCGGGTGCTTGTGGTCCCAGCTACTTGGGAGGCTGAGGCAGGAGACTCGCTTGAGCCCAGGAGTTGGAGGTTGCTACGAGCTGTGATGCCACAGCACTCTACCCAGGGGGATAGCTTGAGGCTCCGTCTCAAAAAAAAATCAGGACAGCAACCCTAAGCTCAAGAAATGATAGCATGAGAGTGCTAGGTATTAGCCTCGGGCCCACCCCACACTCCCGATGTGCCCTCTGTCCTCCTCTCACCTGCAGTGGCCACAAAGCTACCCTGCACATGGCATTGCCAAGAGGCCTTACCGTATGTCTGTGACCAGGTCCCACAAGCCAGTGAGGAGGACAGGCACCAGAGGGCCAGGGGAAGTGGGCAGCATCCTCCTTCAGCGCCTCCCACTCTGGGCCCCGGGTCCTGACATGGCTGCGTCGCCCACTCTCCCCTTGTCCTCCCCTCACCTGCCAGACCTAGTAGGACCTTCTGCCACAACTAGTCTTGGGGGCCTGAGCATCCTTCATGGCTTCCTAATGCTGCCCCACCTAACTAGTCTCTTGAAAGATGTGAGGTTTTCTCTCTCTGTGTGTATGTCTTATAATGGACTGAATGTGTGTCTCCCAAAATTCCTATGTTGAAATCCTAACCCCCAACGAGATAGTAGCAGGACGTGGGGCCTGTGGGGGGTAATTCAGGAATTACCGCCCTCAAGGGAGCACTGGGGTTAGTGCCTGCTAACTAGAGAGGCCTGAGAGAGACGCTCCCTCAACCCTGCGGCCACATGGGGACCCAGCGAGTCCCCAACTCAGAAGGAGCCCCTCAACCCCAGGCTCAGACTTCCAGCCTCCAGGACTGTGAGAAATAAGTGTTTGTTTAATGTTTACCAGTCCGTGGTAATTTGCCAACCCAAACTCACTAAGACACACAGAGAAGGAACAGCTCCTGTAATTACTATTTACCGTACACTGAGGCAATTCAACACAAACCAGGAGATGTGTGTATTCACACCACCAAGACTCCAAATACCATCACTATTTCTTACTTTACTTTTCCTCAAACCATTTCAAAAAGCAGGGAACCCGAGACCCACACTGACCCAGTGACCCCTTCTAGTAAATCAGCTAAAGGGTCCTTCCTCTGGCTGGACCTATCCCCGGGGTACACAGCTTCTCACACAAGCTTCTCACGTGCAGGACAGCCCCACCACTGCCCACGGCACCCATGGGGGCCCCTCCTCCTCCTGGAGCTCACCCACCCTGTGGAAACCAAGTCCTCCCCCCTCTCCAGCAGCCCACCCACCCCCGCTGCTCCTGCAGAGTGCTCAGGGCTCTTGACATAAGGTCCGGAAACCTCTCCCACGCCACATCCTCCCCACCCTACCCACACATCAGCAAAATCATCCAAATGAAGAAATAAGGAAATAGAGGACCCTCCCTCAACATGGACACCAAGAAACGCTGCAGTTCCTTAGAGCCACGGCTTGTCACTGACTTCCTGCCCAAATGTTCTAGCTCTGTACAAGTATGACAGTCTGGCCTCTGACTGCCTCCTAGATTCTAAAACCCATTCCCCTCCCTTTTTACACTCTTTAAAAGAAGAGACAGTTCTCAAAGCAGGCAGGAAACTTCTCTCTAGGAGTTAAATCCACCTCTTAGGAATTACCAGGGTCCCTGAGATGCCTACGCACCCCAAGGCCCCTCCTTCCCACACCCCACTCCTGCTTCCTTCCCTGTCACCAGAACCAGGGACACGGGCTGCCCTCCTGGCTAGTCTCCCGCCTGGGATTCCCACTCTCTACACCCACATTTCACCACCCAACCATTCCTCTGACACCCAGCTACCTAGTCACTCCTTAGGCACAGAGAGGTCTATGTGCCTGTGACAGCCTTTGTAAATATTTGTTGACAAAAAGAATTTTTTTTTCTTAAGTCATCAAATAGCCAGAGCAACCCAATGGACCTTAAACAAGGAGCCACAGCCCCTCCGCAGCCCTGCAGCCCTCAGCTCACCTGCCCTTGGCTTCCACACACCACCTCTCGTCCACTGAATGCACTTTCACTCAGGGTTTCCTCACTGACCTGTCTTCGCCTTCCCCCATGTATACAGAGCCTCACGTCCTCCCAGGAGGAGAGAGGCCTCCCCCAGGACTGGAGGTTAGGACTGCGCTCCCACCGTCCAGTGTCCACAGCAGTGCAGGGGGCAGCTAGCATGGACGGGGCCATGATACCTGCATGGTACCCAACCTCCCTACCTCCCTACCAAACAAACCCCAACCCTTGGTGGAGGAAGCACTTGTCACTTGAGGGAAGACTGGGAGACAGCAACTCCCTCCCCCCAGCACAGCCATCCCGAAAGCAGACTCTGACACCTCCTCCCTCCCAGACTTTGAAGATCTAGCATGGCCCAGCCCTCCAGAGGTCTGTTTCTCTCCCGACTCCTCCAGCACTGACACTAGGTCCCTCAGTTCTGAGGGCCTATTACACCTTTTGAAATGTAAATGTATGTATATTTGGATCAAATACCCAGACTCCGTCCTCTCTGCCTACAATCAGGCCTCATAATGAGGCTGTATTCCTTCCTGATTCCGTGGAGCCTGACTGTGTACTTTTCTGTGTGTCAGCGGCACCTCCGCAGCTGTCCTCAAAGTTCCCTGAGGGTAGAAACCACGCATTTCTTTACTCTCTCAAATGCACCAATCCAAAAGCCAGCAAATACAGGTCAGTTTAGGGCGTGGCCATGCTGGTACTCACAGCCAGGAAGCAGCAACCTGCAG
The DNA here is from genome assembly GCA_963574575.1 of Galagoides demidoff. NCBI lineage: Eukaryota > Metazoa > Chordata > Mammalia > Primates > Galagidae > Galagoides > Galagoides demidoff. The sequence goes on from CAUYQV010090200.1 coordinate 10,073, forward strand.
TCAGCAAGTGCTTCAATAAAAGACCTGTCTGAACCCCAAAGGAAGGCCCAAAGAGGGAACTGGTTTCTTTATCTCAAAGGGATTAAAAATTAACCAATGGTTATCTATTTATAAGAGAAAACTATTATACCAGCCTGTCTCACTGGCTAAATGCAGAGATATCAAAGATGGACACAAGGGAACACCCTTGTCTACATGTGGGAGCTGCTCAATCTGTTTTATAAGGGAGGGTCATTATGAAAGTTTAGAGATACACAAAAATCAAGAAATATAAAATTTGTGAGATGGAAACATATGAAGCCCTCCCAGCAATACCGACCAAGCGAGTTCAAACTTGCACGGGTGAATCAGCAAGGCCACTGCTGTCCACTGTGTTTCTTGGAAGTAAAATAATGGACCATAACAGTCTCAGAACTTTCATAGTGACCTAAGTATACATATTGCAGTTAAAGACACGCCTTGCCCAGGAAGTTTAGAAGAAACTCATGAGATCACCTCTATCCAAAAAATCTTCCAGAAAGTTCTCCCAGACAACAAAACTTGCTAAGCAGGAAATAACTCAGAGGCTTGGAGCCCACTGCTCAGTGGTTAGGGCACCGGCCACATGCACCAGGGCTGGTGGGTTCCAATCCAGCCCGGGCGTGTTAAAACGAACAAACAACAAAATAATAATAACTGGGCGCTGAGACAATTGCCTGTAGTCTCAGTTACTAAGAAAGCTGAGGCAAGAGAACCATTTGAGCCCAAGAGTTTGAGGTTGCCGTGAGCTATGACACCATGGCAGTCTACCGAGGGTGACAAAGTGAGATTCTGTCTCAATAAAAAAAAAATTTTTTTTTTTAATTAAAAAAAAGAAAGTGGGCAGGGCGCCACCCCATATACCGAGAGTGGCAGGTTCAAACCTGGCCCGGCCAAACTGCAAAAACAAAAAACAGCCGGGCGTTGTAGCAGGTGCCTATAGTCCCAGCTACTCAGGAGACTGAGACTAGAGAATCGCTTAAGCCCAGGAGTTGGAGGTTGCTGTGAACTGTGATGCCACAGCACTCTACCAAGGGCAATAAAGTGAGACTCTGTCTCTTTTAAAAAAAAGAACTCAGAACTAGAATTTCAGAAGACACTACTTTGCACTGGAGCCATTTTACAAAATTCAACATACTTGTCGTGAACTCTACAGTCTGAGGCTTTCCTGTCGTGTTATCTGCTGCTTGAGAATAAACAGTGGTCTTGTACTGAGTGCCAGGCTTTAACCCAACAAGCAGGATGTGCATGTCTTGGGACTGCTGGCCAGAGGATGGGGCCGTAGGCCCAGGGAAGTTCTCAACACACACAGGCGTGGTGGAGCTGTTGCAGGCCTGGGGCCAGGTGTCTGCCGGTATTCTTTCAGTGCCATTGACATCTGTTTCAGGCAAAGAGACAAAGACATTAACCACAAGAGGGAAACACATCCCCCGTCTTTGTTCAGTGCCCCCACCCCATAAGATGACTCGTCAGACAGTGCCCATAGCTGGTACTCCATGTAAACACTGTAGTATCTGCAAATGACTACTCCAAGGTCAGTGCAGAAGACAGCTGCCAGAGTTTCCTGCTAAGCATCCCCTTCTCTGTGGGTGGGATAAGCTCCTCCAAAGGCCCAATTTGGATTAACACACCTGCTATTTGTTCAACTAAAAGATAAAAACATTAAAGGGGGCTCGGTGCCGATAGCTCAGTGAGTAGGGCATCGGCCACATACACAGAAGCTGGCAGGTCCAAGCCTGGCCTGGGCCTGCTAAACAACACTGACAACTGCAACAAAAAAATAGCTGGGTGTTGTGGCGGGTGCTTGTAGTTCCAGCTACTCGGGAGGCTGAGGCAAGAGAATCGCTTAAGCCCAAGAGTTTGAGGTTGCTATGAACTATGACGCTACAGCACTCTACCAAGGGTGACATAGTAAGACTCTGTCTCAAAAAAAAAAAAAAAACACTAAAAGGACCTCTACTCTCCTGGATGCCAGATTCCAGAAAGTTTCCATCCCCATCACCATTCCGAGGCCCATATGTCACCTGTAAATTAAGAACACTGTCCCTTCCTTCCTCATTCAGACATGGGATCACACTAAAATGCAGAGCAAAAGCCCTCTGCCCTTCACATTCTAAAACTCTATACCAATCGAAGAACAATATTTTTTTTTAAACTACCCAGTTCCTGAAAATCAAAACCGGAAAGGAAGATGGGAAGCACAATTTTCTAACTCACCCGAGACAGAAATACCCAGGTCGCTCTGCATCTCATTTGATTCTAGAAGATACAGGTTGAAACAGCATCGATTTCCTGGCTTCAAGCCTACAATATTGATTGTTAAGTTTTTGGTAGACTCGTCAAGGCTTCTGCCTTCAAGAAGCATCCGGCAGGAGGCAGTCCCATTGTCATTGCTCCAGGAGACAGCAACTTTCCTCATATCCACAGAGTGAACACGGAGACCAGAAACCAGAGTAGGAACAGGCGCTATTTTAAAAACACATGATGGGCATTAATGGACAAGATATTGATAGTCACTTTTCATGAAGAATAACTGGAGTCACCAATGTCTGAATCTGACTCACTAAAACAGTGGTTCTCAACCTTCCTAATGCCTCCTAATACTGCGACCCTTTAATACAGTTCCTCATGTTGTGGTGACCCCCAACCATAAAATTATTTTCGTTGCTACTTCATAACTGTAATTTTGCTACTGTTATGAATCCTAATGTAAATAGCTGATAGGCAGGATATATTTTCATTGTTACAAAGGGGTCGTGATCCACAGGTTGAGAACCGCTACGTTAAAAAATACTTCTTTACCCAATGCATTTCCGTCATTTCACGGTGGGAGGAAAAAAAAACATCAAAATGCAGAAAAGAAGGCCAGGCACGGTAGCTCACACCTATGATCCTAGAGCTCTGAGAGGCTGAAGCGGGTCGATTGCCTTAGCTTATAGGTTCGAGACCAGCCTGAGCCAGAGCGAGACCTTGTCTCTAAAAAACAGCCAGGCATTGTGGCAGGTGCCTGTAGTTCCAGGTACTCAGGAGGCTGAGGCAAGAGAATCACTTGAGCCCAAGACTTTGAAGTTGCTGTGAGCTATCTACCGAGGGCAACAGAGTGAGACTCTGTCTCCGAAAAAAAAAAAAAATGTAGAAAAGAGGACAGGAATAAACCTTGAAACCAAAATGCCTTAGTATCTGCACTATTCTCCCAAGATTAACTCCAATAATGATTTGAAACTCTTGTTAATTACCCCCCTTTAAACAGAGGCATTTGGGCAGTGTCTGTGGCTCAGTGGGTAGGGTGCTGGCCCCATATACGGAGGGTGGCAGGTTTGAACCCAGCCCCAACCAAACTGCAAAAAAATAGCTGGGCATTGTGGTGGGTGCCTGTAGTCCCAGCTATTTGGGAGGCTGAGACAAGAGAATCACCTAAGCCCCAGAGCTGGAGGCTGCTATGAGCTGTGACGCCACAGCACTCTACCAAGGGCAATAAAGTGAGACTCTTGTCTCTAAAAAAAAAATAAAAAATAAAAGAAAAATAAACAGAGACATTTAGTTATGTTTGTTTTAGACATTGGGAACAAGGCATCATATAAAGTAATCGCTTGTTAAGTCTAAAGGTTTCAATTCAAGATAATGCAAATAACGTCATTTTACAGTATCAACACATTTCAACTAAGGAGCACACTGCTGTCTTCCAATCCCAAGGGGATCTTCCAGAAGACTTTCCATCTATACTGTAGATGCCCCTGCCCTTCCTTCCATCTCTGTATGTGGCTGACAGGGATGTAATCAAACCACTTCCTCTGGGTCTGAGAAGAACAGTGGAGACCAGAGGCCAGGCAGCTTGCTGGGGAGCACCCACTACTGGTCATGGTGGGTGGAGCCCAGGCTCCAGCATGAAGCGCCCATGAGTGCTGGTGGTGGGACAGTTTGAGACAAAAACGCTACCTGAGCTCTGCAGGGGCTGAACATAAACACACAGCCTGGGTGACCCTAAGGCACAGTCCAGCTCTGAAACAACACAATCCCCTCTGGGACCCAATTCCTCACAACAAATGTCTCTCATGCAAAGAGTTGTTTCTGTGCCTTTTTACTCTTATAGAAACCCCCCAGGTCCTCCAACAAGCAGGTGTCCCTGGCCCTCACCAGACCTGGGTGACTGTCACTAACAACAATGCACCACAGGGGTCTGGAGATAGGCACCCAGCTCCTGCCCCACCACCTGCTGCTCAGTAACTCTGAGATGTCAAATGAAACTTAACTTCTCCACATTACACTGTCTTCAGCTGCAGCCCCCAGGGCTACTGTGAGGACAAAATAACATATTAAGGAAACACAGACAGGCTCAGTACCCAGTCGCTACGAACGTACACAGGCATAGCCCTGTGCTCGGGGCTTGGGGTGGACAGAGACACCCAGCACCTTCGCCAGGTACGTCCTGCCACCTCGCCACCTCCTTGTCCTACGTCAGCCACTCTGCGTCACCTTGTCCCCATCACCATGTCTAAATTCTGTGTTTTTTCTTCTATCATCTCTCCACCTTCTCTCCAGGTGTCCCTAGACCTCCCCAGCCAATGACACCACATACGCTGGGATCAGAAAAAACACAGAGGACCCCTTTTTTCAATTTTTGGTTCTCCTCGCCTTAAAAAGAGCTTCTTACTTACATGTTAAGATTTTTTTTTTAATTTAGGGCTCTTTTCAGCTTAAAGAAAGATAAAAAAGAGCTTAAGTTAGCTGCTTATAAAAGATGGCTTAGGTTACTGACATCTAAGCTAAATCAAAATCTCAGCTGTCCAATCTTAATTAAAACCTAAATGTCACTGAGCTTTTATTTCATTTGAAGCACACACTCCTCTACAAAGTATGCCAAACTTTCCCGCCCAACAGAAACTCCTGGGAACATACACACAGCCCTCATTTCCCTGGGAAAATAAAAGGCAGGTAATTGCCATCAAAATGCATTTCTAGTGCAGTGTCTACTCCTGAGCCTTAAGGGAAAAGTAGGTATTAACCAAGAACAACAAACAGAGTAGTCAGAACTTCCCAAATCACATAGGATCTTAATGGTGAGTGATCTGACCACCTTAACTCCTGGGCCTGAAACAACACAGCACCTTCTCTCCCCTAGTTGACAAAAACAATCTCTTTCCTATAGACAACTTGAATGGACAGGGCTCCAGAACCCAGGATATAATAAGAAATGGCCCTTGATCACCCCCAGAATCCAAACATCTTACCTGTTGTAACATTTATGAAGCTGGGATCTCCCCAGATCCCACTGCCTGTTCCCGGAGTGATGGAGAACTGATAAAAAGTCTCTGGACTTAAGTCTGTGATGTCGCACCTGGTCTGACGTGTAACATAAGCCGGTTTATCTCCCACCGTATTCATCACCCTATACTCGTACTCAGAAGCAGCCGTGTCATTGTTTTTCCAGGTTAGGGTCACATTTGTTGGACTGTTGGAAACGGCTTCAATGTCAAATACAGAACTGGGTCCTATTTAAATATTGTTTTCAAAAAAAGAAGAAGAATTACATTTAGAAAAAAGCATGTAAGCAGGAGGCCTTCTCTGCACAGCTACTTTCCAGCAGTGAATTTCACAATCACAGAGTTCAATCTCTTTTTACTTGCCTCTAGACTTCCCTGCAACAAAGTCAACTTAAGTCCTTAGACGTACGTGTACATATGCTGGTGAAACAGAGGCTTTAGGACAGAGGTGACGCTGACGGAAATTGGTCATGTTACTGTGACTGCAACGGAGGGTCAAAGCTGCCCAGGAGCTGATGTGAAAGAGACCAGTGGAGCACCGGTGGGTCTATCTCCCTGCTCTCAGAAAACACTGCATTTAGAAAGATGTTCTCTGAGACAGAAACACATGTAATATTTGTTGCCAGATCCTGATGTCAGAAGGAAACTCAGCAGGTTTCTGACATAAAATGGCAAGGGCAGAAGAGCATAAGGAGAAAAGAGCTGGTCTTGAGAGGCAGCTGTGGACCTGAAAACCGCTCTGGCCGTTTGCTATATGACCTGGAATTAGTTTCTTAAAACCTCTTGGTCTCAGGTTCCTCTGTTCACAGCTCTAACACACCTCACTAAGCATGAAAGATTATGACTGAGCCACCAGAATATGATAAACAAGGTTGCTGGATTCAGACATTACAAATCTAGGTTCAGAGTTCAATTCTGCTTGAAACCAGCCACGTAGTTTTACTCAAAGTCATCTCATGTCATCTTCTGTAAAACTGTAGATGTCCTCATGATTATTAACAGTAAAACCATCACATGAATGCATCCTAATTAAATTCAGGAAAGGAGTAACAACCAGAAACAGAAAAATGAAACACAGATGAAAAAGGCCCTGATTCTCCGCCTGGCGCCTGGAGCTTAATGGCTAAGGCGCTAGCCACATACACCGAGGCTGGCGGGTTCAAATCCAGCCTGGGCCCGCCAAACAACAATGACAGCTGTAACCAAAAACACAGCAGGGAGTTGTGGTGGGCGCCTGTAATCCCAGCTACTTGGGAGGCGGAGGTAGGAGAATCATTTGAGCCCAGGAGTTAGATATTGCTGTGAGCTATGATGCCACAGCACTCTACCCAGGGTGACAGCTTGAAGCTTTGCCTCAGGAAAAAAAAGAAAAAAGAAAAGAGAGTGTCAAAGCAGCTCTTGGAGGGACCAGGCATCCCTCAACCCAAGTGGCAGGGCCAAGAATGGGGGGAAGAAAGATACAAAAGTCATTTTTAATATTTGAGGCTCAGATGAAGTGATTTCAAACACACAGCTGATAAGATGACAGCTATTGGCTCGGCGCCTGTGGCTCAATCGGCTAAGGCACCAGCCACGTACACCTAAGGTGGCGGGTCCGAATCCCCAGCCCAGGCCCGCCAAACAACAATGATGGCTGCAACCAAAAAATGGCTGGGCGTTGTGGCGGGTGCCTGTGGTCCCAGCTACTTGGGAGGCTGAGGCAGGAGACTAGCTTGAGCCCAGGAGTTGGAGGTTGCTATGAGCTGTGATGCCATGGCACTCTACCCAGGGGGATAGCTTGAGGCTCCGTCTCAACAAAAAAAAAAAAAAAAAAAAATGACAGCTATCTATGTTCTCAAACCCTACAATCCATCCCAACAGAAAAGTCTTGCTCACTTGTTTCTACTTGGCAACAGATACTGGAGCCATTTGACAAGGTTAAAAGATAGCGCGTCCCAGGAGCGAGTCCATCAATTGGAGTATTGCCAGGGCCAACGGGGGTACTCCAGCCACTCAAATCAGTCACATTTATTACTGAAAAGTTTCCTGGTATATCATCAAAATCAATTCCAGTGGCTGAAAATGTGTAGTTGAATGAACCACAGCTGACACCTAAAATACAAAAAAGGAAAAAAAAAACCACAAACTAATAAAATGAAACCTCCCACCACACACTTGCCATACAAAAGAGTATTGCTGTAATTTTTTAAATTTATTATAGTTCTGTCTTCCTGATTTAAAATATCTGTACGTAGACATTTTCCTGCATACCAGTGATTCAAGCCTGCCAGAGGTACCTACCAGCTTATTTACCAAACTCATTAACAGGAAGAAAAACCAAGGGTAGAACGCTCCCCACTGTCCACACAGGCTCTGCTAATTACTGGGATTAACAGAGATGTGCTTTATTAGGAAGCTTCAGCAAAACCTTCCCCCGTTGTATGGCACTATGAGAACAATCTAACTATTTTATCTCTATGGTTCACAAACTGGGATTTTTGACAATCAGAAAAAACAGTTCTCAAATTTTCGAGACAAACTAAAGGTACCGATTTTAATTTTTCCCACAAGACACGTTTTTTTAAACTGCTATTATTTTTATTTCTTATAGAAACATTTTATGACCAAAAAAAAAAAAATAGTAAGAGCATAATCCCAAAATGGATGGGATTCTATAACTAAATATATTTAACTCTCTTCAAAACTTCCTATATCATCTTTATTTTTTTCATTTTAGTGTGAACAGAATGGACCAGCACCAGTCAGCAACTGGGCCCCAGCCCTCTGTACGAAAGCAAAATAGACAGGAGGCTGTGTCTGGTTTTCCAAAGGTTATACAAACCCTGTACACCATTTTTTTTTTTTTGAGACAGAGTTTCACTTTGTCACCCTCAGTAGAGTGCCACGGCATCACAGCTCACAGCAACCTCAAACTCTTGGACTCAAGTGATTCTCTTGCCTCAGCCTCCCCAGTCACTGGTACTACAGGCACCCGCCACAACGCCCAGCTAAGTAGACTATTTTTTAAATGTGTTGATATAGCAACACAAGGGTAATGTGGCAACATAAGAAATACTTATGGGATAAGAGGACATAAAATATAGAAAAATCATACTGCGTTGGAGTTCCAGTTAAGTTAAATCACCCATGGGTATAGATCAATAAGTATTACATAAAATATTTATATTACTGAAAAATATTCATGTTTTATGTGTCACAGTCACACAGTTAGCCAAACTTTTTCTTTCATTCGCTATTCCCATGCTCACACTGCTTCCAAAGAAAAACTGGGAACTAAGCATTTAATAAATTAGCATTTTCTGTGATTTCCACATTGCTGTTATGTTGCTTTAAGTCCATTAGGGGGCAGTAGCGCATAGCACAAGTACAGAGAGGGAAGTGGTACTCACAGTCACCTGCGTTCACCATCTGTAACAGAAACAGAAAACGGAAGTCAGCAGATTTATTCAGCCATGAAAAATGCAAATCAGAAATAAAGCAGTTGAGGACTTAATAATGGGGGTGGGGCAGTAAAAAGTACTTTAAACAAAGGCCTGCTGGCCCAGGTACATCTTAGGACATTAAACACAGAGACTCAATGAAACCACCTTTCAGATACAGACAAAAGATCAACTCAGTTACACAGAGGCCAACCAGCTGTCACTACCCATGACCCACACTGGGGCAGCTTCCCAGGTCAGCACCTCCCCCCAGAATGCTGCACGATGAACTGACATCAAAGACACAGAAGCAGAATCAAAGATTGTCAGAGCCAGAGAAAAAGGAAACCAGGACCAATACGCCCCTTCCCCAGAACCATCTGCAGGGTGGAAAGCCAGAGGCATTGTCAAAAATTCAAAAATTCACCTTCTTTCTATCAGTAGATGGCAGTATTTTTTTAATCATATGACAACCAGTTTGGGGAAGAATGAAACCAAAGATTTCAGCTGAAGGTGTCTCAACATGCAATCTTTAGATCCCCCTGGCGGGGAGGAAGCAGTCTTAGGAAATATTCACAGTGATCCATAAATTATTTCCCATACTTCAAAAGCCTAAAAAGGTTAGGCTTTTAGGTTATACGTTCTATTGTTTCCATAAACACACCTTTTTGGTGAATGGGATTTTTCAAATTATGGTCCTCATGAAGAAAATAACCAAAAAGAGTTGAAATTCAAACTCTTAACCAAAGCCCACCGACCCCCCTCTGGTCTCACTGACCCTTCACGTTCTCAAAGGTGGTTTCCCCTTAGAGCCTTTTATTACATATTTATTTCCTCCTCCAAAACCACTCTACCCAGATCTTCCCAGAGCCTGGCAAAACATGCCACCTCCCCAGCAAGCCCTTCTCTAAACAGCCATGGAAAGCAATGCCCCTCGGTCCCACCACATCAATGGATCCTCCCGCTCCAGCATATGCTACACAAGAACAGAGCCCTGTATCTAGAATGGTGCACACAGCAGGTGCTCAATAAATGCCCCTGTAAGGAGAGAATAAGCCTGGAAAAGAGAAAAGACTATCCCAGGTTCCGCCCCACTCTCAAACTTTCCCTTTTTCCAACCCCATGCTCTATCTTCAAGCCCTCAGCATCTCAGGCCTACATTTTACAGTTCATCTCCAGCCCCTGCCGGTCAGTCTACGCTGAGCCTCAATCACAGGAGATAGGGAAAGAAAAGAGGAATCCATGGCTGGGCAAGTCACGCAGGGCCGCAAACATTTTTTTTTTGCCCAGGAGTTGGAAACATTAAAATCCATAGGCTCAAGACTCCAGGATGGCAAGTCCTAGCCCCTTCCAATTCCAGTGTCCCTTGGCATGTGCCTCTAGGTGTGTATCTAGATCCTGCCCTCAAGCTGTTTACAAGAAAGTAAAGGAAGTAAGACAGGTCTCTAAATGAGTAATTCAGCGTAGAAAGCACTGAGAACTCATAACAAGCAAACCTCAAGCACTCCACTAAAGTGGTGGAGCTAAAGCAGACAGCCTCCTAAAGAGGACAGCACACGACCAAATCACAGGTCAGGTAAATGATACCCCGGGTACAGGTGTCCTCACTAAGGGAAGTCGGAAGAGGGTAATGCAGGATAAAAAAAAAGAGAGAGAGGAAAAAATAAGGCCAGGCATGGTATCTGTAATCCTAGCACTCTGGGAAGCCGAGGGTGGATCGCTTGAGCGCTCACGAGTTCAAGACCAGCCTGAGCAAAATCAAGACCCCCATCTCTACTAAAAATAGAAAAACTGAGGCAAGAGGATCACTTGAGCCCCAAAGTTGGAGGTTGCTGTGAGCTATGACGCCACAGCACTCTACCAAGGGCAACAAAGTGAGACTCTGTCTCCAAAAAAGAAAAGGAAAGAGGGCATGCAGAAAGGCAAAGTGTCTACAAATCTTTGGTCTGGGTCTGTGTCTACAGTCAGAGACTATATAAACATTCACGGGCTGATGATCCTCATGTGGGACAACGTGTCAAAGAGCTCTGAGTTCTAGAAACAAAATTGCAAAGATCTCATCTTGGAGAAAAAGTCAAGTTTTGATTAAAATCAGTTTTGGGCTCAGCACCTGTGGCTCAAGCGGCTAAGGTGCCAGCCACATACACCTGAGCTGGCAGGTTCAAATCCAGCCCAGGCCTGCCAAACAATGACGGCTGCAACCAAAAAATAGCTGGGAGTTGTGGCAGGCAACTGTAGTCCCAGCTACTTGGGAGGCAGAGGCAGGAGAATCATTGAGCCCAGGAGTTGGAGGTTGCTGTGAGCTGTGATGCCATGGTATTCTACCCAGGGTGACAGCTTGAGGCTCTGTCTCAAAAAAAAAAAAAATCATAGTTTTGAGTATTTATGCCCCATGCATTTAATCAAATACACACAGCGTGCTAACTGCTGGTCACTGCTCAAATATTAACACACTTTGTCCTCCAAACAACCTTATGAGGTGGGCACAGGTCACAAACAGCTGATAAACTGCAGTACCTGGATTTGCGCCCAGGTACTCACTCTCCAGAATGTAAGTGCTTAATCACTAACTCTGCTACCACCCAACATAAAAGAAGGTAGACAGAAATGTACTAGGATTTTTAATTAATTTCAAAAGATATTAGCATGTTCCCTTCAGTCTCTCCACCCTCCAAAAAATCCAGCAAGCAGAGTACAAGAGCTCCTTGACAGATAGACACAGGTGAGGTTTCTCCTTGCAACCTTTTCAAAGGCCCTCGGTGCTATGCAAACATGCCTACCTGGGTCTCTTCCAAATACTGTGAAGCAGTGACCAATGCAAAAACACATTCCATCACATGACTTCATGTCTTTCCTGGTCTCACTCACCCTCTTTTTTCCCTCATCTTCACCTCCCTGGACCTGGCATCTCAATGTGTGAGTACTTGGCTCAGAGCCAAGGAGCCAAAAGAAACCAGACTAAGATACAGCGCAAGAAGACCAAGGAGTCTACAAGGGGGTTCTGGAGATGAAACTAATAAAAGGGATGCACAGGGGGGGAAAAAAACTACCCTGCTTTACCAGACTTCATACAGTCTGCCTGTGACAGCTGGAGCTGCTGCAGTCACTCTGTGACAAGGAGGAGGAAACCATCCTTTTGCTGAAGACAGGGGAGGGAACAGAAGGAAAACACCCAGATCCTTGACCTACTAAGTTAACCAACTGTAGACCCTTCTGCTTCCAGACTTTTGGCCCGGGGAGATAAAATACTCCCTTACTATTTAATTATAGTCAGGACATTTTGGTCAATGTACCATATGTATGACAGTTGTCCCATAGATTATAATGGAGCTGAAAAATCCCTATAGCCTAGTGACATCACAGGGTAATACATTATGTTTCCTACATTTAGATACATTTAGATACACAAATACCACTGCGTTACAATTGCCCACAATATTCAGTACAGTCACACCCTGCCAGTAGGCTACACCTTTTACGTCTGTGTAAGTAACACTAGGACGTTTTGCACAAGGATGAAATCTCCTAATGATGCATTTCTCAGAATGTATCCCCATCATTAAGCAACACATGACTCTACTTTTGTTTGGGTTGTCTATTATTTGCAACAAAAGGTCAAGGTAAGGATTCTGCTTGCAACTCTTTCTGTTGACAATAGTCCTTGCGGTTGGTACCTAAATTTCACATTAACCCTTAACTGAGAGATAAATGATCTGTCATCCACGGTCACAGAGCTGGTCAGTGAGAGGTAGAGTCAGGATATAGTCCAGGTCTGCCAGGCTCCAAACTCTTCCACTAGACACAAATTAATACCCTGCTAGACCTGGTATGATGGATACTTCACTTTTTTTTTTAAGAGACAGGCTCACTTTATCACCCTCATTAGAGTGCTGTTGTTTCACAGCTCACAGCAACATCCAACTCCTAGGCTTAAACGATTCTCTTGCCTCAGCCTCCGGAGTAGCTGGGACCACAGGTGCCCGCCACAATGCCCAGCTATTTTTTGTTGCAGTTTGGCTGGGGCCAGCGCCCTACCCACTGAGCCACAGGCACCACTCGATACTTCACACTTTTAAAAGAATACAGTTGGCTTGGCGCCCATAGCTCAGTGAGTAGGGCACCAGCCACATACACCAACGCTGGTGGGTTTAAGCCTGGCCCAGGCCTGCTAACAATAATGACAATTGCAACAAAAAAATAGCCAGGCATTATGGCAGGCGCCTGTAGTCCAGCTACGTGGGAGGCTGAGGCAAGAGAATCACTTAAGCCCAAGAGATTGAGTTTGCTGTGAGCTATGACGCCATGGCACTCTACCCAGTGCAACAGCTTGAGACTCTGTCTCAAAAAAATACATAAAATAAAACAAAACAGTTACCCCTTGAACAAAACAGGTTTAAACTGCATCGGGTCCACTCATCAGAGACTTTCTTCCACCTCTGCAACCCCTGAGACAACAAGACCAACTCCTCCTCCCCCTCCACCTACTCAACATTGAAGGATAAAGATCTCTATGATGATCCATTTTTAGTTAATGAACAGTAAATATATTTTCTCTTCTTTTTGATTTTCTTAATACTATTTTGTTTTCTTTAGCTTACTTTATAAGAATGCAGGACATAATACACATAACACACAAAATATCTGTTGATCAGCGGTTGATGTTATCAGTAAGGCCTCTGGTCAACAGTAGGGTAGCACTAATTAAGTTTGAGCATGAAAAGTTACATTCAGATTCTCAATTGCAGATTCAGCCTGACTTACTGAGGACGAAACTAATTGATCTATCTGAGCTGCTGCTGTCATCATCGCCATCGTTAAATGTTCACATTAACCCTGCAAGGTATTCTTATCCTTATTATACAGGGAACACCACCAAGGCTGAGATCCCCCTGACAAAAACCAGTGAGCAGCCTGAAACTCACAGTCTTCCATGTATTTTTTTTTTCCTAATTGTTTAAAGAGAGCAACAAATCAGTTACAGAGAAGAAACAGTAACAAGCGGCTTGTCCAAGAACAAGCGGCCAGAGGGGAAGCACCAAAAGCAGAACCCAGGTCTCAACTCCAACCACTCGGACCAAGCTTCTGCAGCCCCTTGTCCTGGGATGCAGGCCTGGAGGGGGCAGGCACTGCTCACCCCTCCTTCTCACTGGCCCTCTACAAAGTCACCTGTCTGTAACACTCATGGCTTCCGCTGGCCCCCACAGCTGGACAAAAGCGGCAAACCCTGGGGAGATTAACCTCATTGGTGCAGCAATGAAACCCATAGGAAGAATATGGTAGTGTCCTCAGTTCTGCCAAAGACTTCTGGTTATCCAGCTATCCTAGGCCTGGCAGAAAACCCATCAGTCAACCAGATGTACCCAACAATGCCCAATGCTACTCAGTAAACAGAGTCTTCACCTTTCTCTTTTCTGGCTGTTTTTGTTTTTTGAGACAGTCTCTCATTTTGTCACCCTCAGTAGAGTGCTATGGCATCATATCTCACAGCAACCTCAAACTCTTAGGCTTAAGCTATCCTCTTGCCTCAGCCTCCTGAGTAGCTGGGACTACAGGCACCTGCCACAATGCCTGGCTATTTTTAGAGATGAGGTCTCTCTCTTGCTCAGGCTGCTCTTGAACCCATGAGCTCAGGGCAATCCAGCTGCCTCAGCCTCAAGGAGCGCAAGGATTACAGGCGTGAGCCACCAAGCCCAGCCCTCCCTCCTCTTTTCTGAGGGACGGCCCCTCACTGTTGAGCCTTCCAGCCTCCTTCACAGTCCCCTGCCCAAGAGATGGTTCCTGTTTCACAACCTCCTTTGGCTGCACTGCTGAGCCAAACCCCCTCTGGGAACCACCACCAGTCCCAGAACTGTGGTTCCAGTCACAAGGATCCTCTTCTAGGCCTCAAACAAAAAGAAACTGTTAACACTGCTTTCTATGCCATCCCAACTCAGCCAAAGCTGCACCCACGTCAGCGGTCCACTCTGAACCCTGGATTCTTCCCACTCAACAACTAAGTCACAGAGATCCCACTAGCTGCATTTATCCAAAATTTCTAAATTCTCCCCAACTCCTCTACATGAAAACACTACACCCATGTACAAACTAAAACAGGTCACTACATACTCACCTCTTCCCCTGACGGAACCTCTCTCCTAGTCTATAAGCTTCAGAAGAGGAACCTCTGGTTCCTCCCTCCCTTTCATTCTTTGTGGGCCCCATAAAGAAGTTTCCTTGCCTAACACACCTTGACTCCCCCACATCTGTACTGTGGTCATCATAAACCAAGTCCTCATAATCTCCAGCCCTAAATAAGAGAAACAGCCTCACGCTAGGGTTGAGAAAGGCTCGGGCCACTTCCATTTTCACTTTTTGAAGTTCCCCAGTACACTTGTACCCCTACATACACAAAATTAAGAAGTACCAGCACAGGATTATATATCTACTGCAGTATATTTTTGTTTCAATCCTGCTAGAGAATTGCCGTGACTCTACCTATAACCCCTTATTTGGAATCTAAGAAGCCAAAGCCTACTTTCTAACTTGGGTCCTGCAGAATGGATCTGGCAAAGAAGGTTGGCAAGAAGAAGGGCCGGTCTGCCATCAACAAGGTGGTGATTCGAGAATATACTATCAATATTCACAAGCGCGTCCATGGGGTGGGCTTCGAGAAGTGTGCCCCTCGGGCAAAGAGATCCAGAAATTTGCCATGAAAGAGATGGGAACTCCAGGATGTGCGCATTGATACCAGGTTTAACAAAGGTGTCTGGGCCAAAGGCATAAGGAAATGTCCCATAACGTATCTGTGTGCGGTTATCCAGAAAATGCAATGAAGATGAAGATTCACCCAACAAGCTCTATACTGTGGTTCCCTACGTACCTGTTACTACTTTCGAAAATCTACAGATAGTCAAGTGGATGAGAACTAACTGGCGATTGTCAGACACATCAAACAAAATTATAAAATCAAAAAAAAAAAAAAAAGAGGCCAAAGCCTAAACTGGGGCCTTTGTGAACACCAGAGGTGGCAGCCAGGCCCTAATCCTCATCAACATACCTGGCTGCCTCTCCCTTCAATCCACAGAGGAAAGTAAATAGAGCTGTTAAGTCACTCTTTCTGAAACATGCAGCATCAGTCAGGATCAGGGCGGGAAAAGACAACACAGTGGGGATGAGGAGAGCTTAAAAGGGTTTGTTTTCAAGGGTGTAGGTGGGTTTAAGGGATAAGAACCCTGGTGCAGCTAGCTGCAGGAAGAAAGGGCAAGGAGCCAGGCTGGGGGCTGCGACTCCCCATCCCCAGCTGGGGCCTCCCACTGAGCTGGCCTATTGGAGGCCAGAGGTCAAAGGCACCTGCTGTTCTAGAACATGAAGGCCAGACTTCACCTGGAGGACAGAGCAGGGTCTACAGGAGCACAGGGAGATCAACGACTCCCATCACTGTCACCACTGAGATCCTGATAACCGGACAGGTGTGGACCACAGTAGTCAAAAAGGTTCAGGTTCAATCTCCCCTGTCACCTGTGAGCTCTGGAACTTGAGGGTCTCATGGAGCCATAAATGTCATTAATTGTAAAATGCCAGAAAGGAGGCTGGGCGCAGTAGCTCATCACTCTGGGAAACCAAGGAGGGTAAACTGCCTGAGCTCATGAGACCAGCCTGAGCTAGAGTGAGATCCCATCTCTTAAAATAGCCGGGTGTTATGGTGGGTGCCTAGAGTCCCAGCTGAGGCAAGAGGATCGCTTAAGCCCAAGAGTTTGAGGTTGCTGTGAGCTGTGATATGACAGGACTCTACTGAGGATGACCAAGTGAGACTCAAAATAAAATAAACAAAAATAAAATGACAGATTATCTGCAATACCAATCCACATCTGAATTCTCCTGAGACTCAAACAACACAAGGTTCCTTTACTCCTAGCCTAATAGCCCTCCTTCCTGACTCCCTGAACCTCCAAACCTTGGTAGCTGCCACCTTTCAACTCAATGGACGACCTTCTGCCACTGTCCCAGCCTCCCTCCAGTCCGAGCTGCTTGTGACTCTCCCTGCAGCCCTGCAGCGCACCAGGCCCAGATCCAGTGCTGAAGATGCAGAGGTCGCTTGAAGTGATTCCAACTCTCCAACAGCTCAAAGGCAAGAGAAGCAACTAAAGACCTAGATCCCCAAGGGCTGGCTGAGCTTGGAGAACAGAGAGGGAGGGGTGCAGGGGGCTGGACAGTATCCTGCAGGGGAAGAGTGGCTTCCTGGGGGAATTTAAGCTTGGTCCATTCCTATCACGCTACAAGTGTTGCATTTATCATCTCATTTAAGCCTAAGAAGCCCAAGAGACAGGAACCACGCTTATCACCATTTTATACAGGTAGACACTGAGCCTTGGGAAAAGCTAAGTTCCTGGCCCAGTATCTTACTACAGCTCGTCAGTCTAAGATTCCAGCCGAGGTTTGCTGACCCTGAAGCCCCTGGTGGTAACCACTCCCAGGGAGCAAGTTCAACCCTGGGCAAGTATGGGCTGAGACCATGAAGCCTCAAAGCAATTCCAGGGATCCAAGTCGCAAACCTCTGCCTGTCCCTGGGCTGAGAAACAGGTCCCATGAACCCATGTGAACCAACTGAATTAAGGCAGCTTTTGTACTATTTTCAAGAGGAGCAAGCTTTAAGGGTAAATTCACATAGCCTGGATCTCAGCAGGTGACAAAGCTTCAGGTTTGCTTTGCTATTATACACTGAGTTTTTAAGGATGGGTAATAAGTGACTGAATAGCACACAATGGGTAACAATAGACTCTTTATCTTTTTAAAACCAAGCCCACACACCATATGACAATAGTTATTTTTACCCACTGACGTAATTAACCAAAATGTGAACAGCTTCAAGCGATGTTTAAAATCAAATACCATTTTATGGGATTTGGAGCAGCACAGATTTCAACTCTGAAAGGCCATCATTCTTCTAGCTCTCGTTCATCTCCCTTGTGAAAATTATCCAGCAGTTCCCAATAAAACTGGCCCTTGAAAGGTAAATCATCGATCAGGGAAATGACAGGGTGGGTGGGCGCTCTCACTGAACTCAGAAGCCAGGCAATGAACACCATTGTGGAAAACTTCCCAGAAAGCAGATGTAGCATTCCGGGGTAGCCGGAAGACCTGGCATCTGTTCCCACTCTAGAGTCCAAGAGGCAGGGGACAGGCAGGCCAGCAGGCAGCATGGTGAACCCTGCCCACAGCACAGGCATCAGGCCCAGGAAGAGGACGAGGGGCTGGCTTACTCTGCCTGATCGGCAAACAAATGGCTCTCTGAGCCAGATACTGTCATGACGGGATCATGGAGAAGTGTCAGCATTATCCATAATTCCGGATCCCAGAAATGCCAGGTGAGGCTTCAATGGAAGGGCCGAGTACTAACTGCCCCGCTAAGACAGCTGGTTCATCTTCCCCCTCTCAGAAGAGTTGGAGAAATCACGGGTTCTTCCAAAGACACAGAGAAAAAAGTAACCGGAGGGCTATTCTGGTGAGGCTATGAGAACTTTGAGAATCAGAGCTGAGGGTGACCTTGGAAGTCCCAGGTCAGAAGTTTCCATGGGTATTTTTAGCAGCAGAACCGGTTTTTCAAAAAGAGTCTTAGGAAGAATTTCATGTATGGAGTCCCACAATTCATACATATCTATACATGTACATATATAATTGGGTAAGAGTAATTTTTTCAAAGGTCAAGTTGCCTGTTCTTTGAATGTAATCAATGTGTAACAAGACACTGGTAGTCTTTAATGCATCAGAATCTGGTATAACATATATCTGGGTGTTTCTGTTACAATTTCTGTCATCCATGCTGGAGTGCGGTGTTGCAAACATAACTCACTGTAACTCTGAACTCCTCGGCTCAAGGGATCCTCCCACCTCAGCTTCTTGAATAGCCAGGACTATAGGCATGTACCACTGTGCCTGGCTAATTTTTTTTTTTTTTTTTGTAGAAACGGTATCTCATTTTGTTGTCCAGGATGGTCTAAGTCTTGGGCTCATGCAATCCTCCCATGTTGGCCTCCTAAAGTGCTGAGATTATAAGCATGAGCCACCATGGCTGGCTGGCATTGTTTTCAGCAAAGCCCAAAGCAAACACTTATGGAACCCCACCCCACCCCCACCCCATATCCCCGACACAGCTTAAGGAACATAGTTTGAACACTAGTGATCTACCTGCCCTCTGACTTCATAAAGGAAGAAATTAAGTCCCAGAATGGCTCAATAATTTGACTGCAGATCACCCAGTACGGAGACTGAAGCTCAAATCCCTGGATGCCTTGGCAGGGCTCATCTCATCTGAAGAGAGGGCTACCACTGGCAATCCCCAGGCCCCGTCCAAATCCTTTCTCCACATCATAAGATAAAAATGGGGGTCTTAAACTGGGGCACTGTTGTCTGCATCTAGCCCACTGGCACACTCTGTCTGACTCACGATGTGTCTTAACATCTTGAATAATTAATTTAAAAATTAGAGAGACAGTATTTTTTTCTAAATCCTGATTTTTCACTTCCCGAAATAAAAGGAGATCTGGCTTTCTTATCTGGCCATGTGAAGGCCATTAACTGGATGTGAGTGTCAGCCCTCCCTTTCCAGGGGGTAAGTGCTGAGAGTTACAGTCATTCCCTAGCTCAGTCACCTCAACACTGAGGACAAATGGCCGTTGCCAAGCAACACGGCACCTGCTCTGCTGATTTTCTCTGTCCAACATGAGCATATGAAAGACGGAGAGGCACAGCCTGACTTCACCATTCTGCCCATAACATTTATTTATATTTCCAATTGCCCCTGAAGAAATCTAAGGTTATGACCCTGAATCAAAGTGTACCTTGCGACCAAAGTGCATGGGTTGCAATAATTAACAAACTGTTTACTTTCTGAGTTAAGCTCTTAGGAAGAGATTTCTGGCCAGCGTCAGATGTGAATATACAATGCACCTGTTGTGTTCACAATCTACGATGTGAATATCAAATGCACCTATTCTGCCTGTCCCGAAATTCTCCCCTTATCACCTGAACTGCCCCCACACGCCACTACCACCCCCCAAAAAGAGCAAACAACAGGGCAGAGACTCTCAGTTCTTCAGTTGAAGACTAATTCCATGTCCTTCACTCCATAAATCCCATCCAATCCCTCCTGTACCACCATCCATCTCAGAGGATGGATAAAAACAGCTAATAGCCACCATTCACCAAGCACTTGCTATGTTCAGGACAGCTCCCAATGAAATCCTCCTTTCTGCTGCCCAGCCAGGAATACCTACTATCCCTGCCTTCCTGGCTCCCCAGTTTACACCTCCTTCCCCTTTCTTCCAAATGAGGACAGAACATCAGGTCCCAGGTTCACAAACTCTGCCTTCAACTGACCATAAAAAGCTAAACAGGATCTCTCACTGTCTACACTCTGGCCAGGAAGCCAAGGGTAAACCCCATCTCAGGGGCCACAAGGGCCAGCAGCAATGTCCACAGAACCAGATGCCTTCACGCCTTCAGAGAACTGCCCTGAAGTCACTCAGGTCCTTCCAAGGCTTTACAAATAGAGGTTCCCACAAGCCAAAAGGCCACCCACTGAACTGACACCACCCTGCAGATATGAGGAGGACAGAGAAGAGCAGGAAACTCCACTGGACTCAGAGTCAGATCTGGGTTTTAATCCTGGTGCCACCACCTACTAGCAGGGAGTCCAGAAGCCAATGACCTGTCCTCTTGAGACTTTTCACCTGTAAGATACCACCTATTCTACAGGCTTGATTTGAGGATTAGCAGCTCACAGTAGGGGCTCTATAAGTGGTAGCAAACCCCATGTCGTCCAAAACAGGGAGTCACCCAGGGACTGTCGGCCACTGAGCACGGGAACTACCAGGACACGCTCTGGAGCCCAACCCCACCTGCCATGTGAACCTGAACTGCTTCCAGCAATGAACAATAATAAGATCCAGCTGAAGCAAGAATGGGGTGAACTACTGATAAACATTAAACTTGAGAAATGATTATTTGGAAGTCCATTTGTGTAGGTTAGACAATTTTCATAACTGAAAGAGGAGGTATAAGGGATGCCTCTGTAACTTCCTCTCAATTTTGCCGTGAATCTAAAACCGCTCTAAAAACTGGTATGCAAACAGTATTTACCACATAGGATTGTTGTGACAAGTATTAAATGATAAAATCTATGTGAAGCACAGGGGGTGCACGATAAATATTAACTGTTATTATGATTATTACCATTAGCAGGGCCTCGGGAAGGAAGGTGTGAGAGGTGAGAGGTGAAGGGTGGAGTGAAGAAACTCAGGACCAGGAGATATTTCTGCTAACACAGAAGACTGGATAGCAGAGAAGGGCAAGTTGGCACCTTGGATTCTGCTGCATGAAAGGAGGAACTTGAGCTAAAATTCTCAGACTGGCTTCATTCTTGACTCCTGATGCCCTTCATGACCAGAGCTGAATGCAGCCCCCAAGGAGACCATCCTGCCTCAGTCCAAGTAGCACGTGCTTTCTGTAAAGCCTCCATCGGCCCCACAACCCACACCTGCCAGTCAGGTCGGCCCAGTTTAGCTGAGAGCCCAAGACCCAAGCCACCTCCTCCCTATGTGCCAGGACAGACTCGTGGTGGGCTGGAAAATGTCAGGTGGTGGTGTTAGGCCAGCTCTTAGATTTTTCTGCCTATAATATTCCCTTCCAACTAGAAAGTGCACCAGTGAAACATCCAGGCAACACAAGAAACCCTAACTGTCCTCCGATCAGCTTTAAACAATGATCTGAATGCAACCGTCTCCAAAGGGAAGGGGGAAAAGCTTCAAGGCAAAACCATCCCTATGAAATTAATGTTTTAATAAAATGGCACCTTGGCAAATCACATCAAGTAGGTATATCGAGCCAGCAATGCCACAAAGTAGACACTTTTATTTGACATCCGAGGATGAAAAAAGAACTCTGAGTTGTCAAATATAAGATTATTGCAGAGCTGAAGCAGCAGAGCCTACCCCCGACAGAGAAGACAGTCAGTCACAGAAGGTGACAAGTGAATTTCAACATCTCATCAAGCCTCATGAATCCCCCAAATCAGGGCTTGGCAAATATTTTCTGTAAAAGGCCAGACAGAGAACATTTTAGGCCTTGCAGGCTGTACGACTCCGCTGTTACAGTGTGAAATCAGCTGTCCACAGTATGGAAACCAGTGACTGTGGCTGTGTTCCAAACTCTACTTGTACGCATTCAATCTGTATTTCATGTAATAATCACGTGTCACGAAATGTTATTTTTGTTTGATTTTTTTTTCAACCAAATGGTAAACATCATTCTTAGCTCACAGGTCATCCAAAAAGAAGCACTGGCTTCAAGTGGCCAACCCTGCTATAAATCATGTATTTGCCCTGGACAGAGCCGCAGGAACGGGCCTGCAACAGCTCAGAGCCTGAGCCCTGTGGTCTAGCCCTGGTCCTTGGTCCCAGTTCTGACGATTATTAGCTTGAACACTGAGCTACATCAAAATTTTCTCATCTGAAAATAAGGGACCCTCCTCAAACACTGGAGAAAATTAAATGAAACAGTATCAGGCACAGGGCAAATGTTCAAGAGAGGATAACTCTATTAATATTGTCACTGTTTTTTTGCTCTTGCCGAGATTTCAGTCAACTCAGTTTAGAAACACAGGGTGTCTCAATGCTCGTCTGAATTTCCAATCGGAAAGCTTGGGCTGGTAAGACATGGAAGGGAACAAAGTCTCTCTTAATGAGTGTGGGGTATTTGGGAGATAAAATAATTTGAAATGTGGGTCCACTGGTGACAGAGGGGGGTGCCTGGTGGTCAGAGATCAGTGGCCGTGGCTTCCTTCTCAGAGGAGCCCTGTGGTATCAGGCACGTGTGCCTGACCCTCGCTGTCAGCACCTGGCACGGGCAGACTAACTTTCCAGGTGTTCACCTTCTCTCTCTAGTTATAGCAGAAACTCTGTTGAGCTAAGAGGAGTCACACGCTTCCTACCACCTGTGCCCAGCGTGTGGCCTTCTATAGTACACGCTCACTTGCCACTGGCTGGTGAGTGGATTTTCCACTGGATGACCAGGGCCTGGACAGAGGCGGCCTGGCCTCTCATGTGTGGACTTGAGGGCCTCAAGGGCAAGCAGTGGGGACTATGGATTAGTCCTACAGGAGGACAAAATCTTACAGATTATCTCTATCAACCTGCCTTTGTTTAACTAAAAAGGCCTAGAAGGATAAAAGTGACTTGCCTAAACTAAGTGGGTCTGAAACCCATTTGTTCATCGCCACATTCACTGACTGTATTCCATAAGCCAGGCCCCCTGAGCACTCCAGGGTCACAGAGTGAAAAGTTCTCTAGTCTTAAATTGCGTAAAGGCCAGCAAAAGAGACAAAGAAGTAAGCAACTGATTGTTTTTCCCCCTTTAGGTGCAGCCACTTAATGAGAGGCAGATACCAAGGTCTTATATTCTATCCCTTGAATGTCTTCGCCTTGTCTTTTTCTGAACTTTTCAACACACATACCTTTTTCTTTCTACAACTGGTGTAATCAATGCTTCTGTTAAAGGAAACTGTGACTCACAAGAGCAGATCTCACATTTCAGGTACATCTTTCCATGTCTCAATACACCTCCAATTCCCTGCGTAATCCATGCTGTCTGTTGTCCCCTCCTTTGGCTCACTCTGGTCCTGCTGCCTGGAAACCAAGAGCTTCTTCACTCCCTCCTTTGCCCAGTTAATTCCTGCTCATTCTTCTGCCAAGATGATTTCACCAAACTCCCTTCCCCAGCACAACCAGGGCCTTCCTCAGTGGGTCTGCTCAGCACCCAGCACTCACCTCCTACCCTCAGGTACTGGAACTTGCTCTGACTGGCTGGGAACTCTGCCTCATGCCTGGCGTGGGGCCTGAATGGGCAGGTGGGGGGCTGGCTGCCTGGAGGCCAGGGTGGTGGGATGAAGGATGAAATCAGGGCATGAGAACTAAATTTCATTTGGAGGGAAGAACAGAGGTGAACAGTTAAGTCAAGAAGACGAGCACGAGAAAAAAAACACAATGGCAAGAAAAAAACGAGAAAGTGGTCCTCACACACTGGTAGGTATCAGAACCACTGGAGAAATTTGGTAAAAATACAAAGGCCCACCCTACTACCTACTTCAACCAGCCTGGGCCTCTGTTCTTTAACAGCTGATGAGAAAGGATGAGGTATCCCATGGCAGCTCCTTGGATCTCAACCACAACCCATAAGCCTCCAGGAAGGGCCTG
This sequence comes from Galagoides demidoff, assembly GCA_963574575.1. Classification (NCBI taxonomy): domain Eukaryota; kingdom Metazoa; phylum Chordata; class Mammalia; order Primates; family Galagidae; genus Galagoides; species Galagoides demidoff. The sequence continues at coordinate 33,998 of CAUYQV010090200.1, forward strand.
AATAACTCTAGGAGGTGACCTGGGAGTTAGTCTGGTTAAAAGACTCAACCCAGAAAAAAGTGGAAGACATTCTTTAATGATCCTTAAGTAAAGCAAGCCTTGATCTTCTGGAATCCAGACTGAGCACGCCCAGTGCATTCCAATTGGGCTAAACCAGACTAGTCTTGGTGGAGAAGGTAGACCAAACACAGAACTTCCCTCAGATGCCCCGGAAACTTCTGACAGCTCCTCCTAGTGTTCCCTTCAAAAAAATCCAGCAATCCAACCAGCAATCTAACAAATCTTAGAAAGTAATCCCATCAGCCTACATAGGAATGTGGGCTAAGAGTGATTTTCCTAAGAACTCGAAACATTTTTCATATCCAGGCTAGGAAGACCAATACTCTACTGCTCAGCAAACAGCAAATCCTTTTCTTGGATTTCATTGGCTGGCGGCTTCTGACCACGCGGCACACACTGCTGGTCACGTTTGTGGATCCCTTGGTTTGCTTTGTTTGCTTTCAGGAAACAAAATCAACAATTAAAAGACATGATGGATGTAGATATATTCTGGAAACTGCAAGGAACTATGCTAAATCAAATGAGTCAGCAGTTACAGAGAAAGAAGAAGGGCCTGAGAGTCAGAGCTGGATTCAAGTCTACCCTGCCAACCACTAGCTGTATGCCATGGCATGAGTCACAACATCTCTGGATATTTAAGTTTCTACATATTCATGGGGGAAACAATGATGCTGCTTGACCTCCTATGGTCAGGCAAAGGTGAATTTTCACAAGGTCTTGTACAAAGTAGATGCTTAATAAACAGTAGCTGGGTGTATCCATAAGATACAATCATCTTCAGAAGTAGCAAAATTTAGCTTCCAACAAAAGATACTCTCTCCTTTCTCCTCCCTGTCTTCTGCTCAAACACACAATGGTATTTTACCCAATTGAGGATAATTATTAACTATTAACAATAATTACCACATTGTGCAAATAAATTGCATTATTGAAAGAGTCACTCTCTTCCAAAGTTTGCATTAACAAAGAAAAAGCTAGAATTCTCAAAATCTCCTAAGTCCAGTCCATCTTTCTTTGCCATCTAATAAAACACTTTTTATTTCCTTTCATGGGCTTAAACTTCACTAAAAGGCAAATTGTCTGAGAGCATGCTGCTGAGACAACAGGACTCTGTGTGTGCTCAAATAATCCCCTGTTCCAGTTGACTGTTTTCTATTTTTCTGAATAGACACTGGACAGAATCAGGAATCAGAAACGGTCCTGTGATCTCCCTAATTGCTTCCACAGACAAGTCCAAAATGGGTAATTTTTTTTTAAATACATAACTTACTCAAACCCCAAATGTTCGTCAAGGAGTCTCAGCCTTTTCTCCCACAATGGCCTGGACAACCCCCCAACCCACCCTGGGCCTCAGCCAGCCCTCACACCCCCAGGGCTGGGCAAGAATTCAAATGGCAGAAAAGGCTGCCCCTCCAGACAAGACCCGTCTCTGCCCAAGAAAGGCCAGAGCTCAAAAGAAGAGGGCCAGGAAGTTGGAGACAACATGTTCTTGGACATCCATCCCTTGCTACCCTGAAGTTGACCCAGAGTCCAGTCTAAAATCCAGCAGTTTAGAGCCACTCCATTACAACTTCTGCACACCAAACAACCTTAAAGGCTATACACAGACTTCAAATACACACATCCATTGCAGTAAACACAGAAAAAAAAAAAAAGGACATCCAGGCTCAGCACCTGTAGCACGGTGGTTACAGTGCCAGCCACCTACACCGAAGTTGGCGGGTTCAAACCTGGCCTGGGCCAGCTAACCACCAATGACAACTGCAACAAAAAAATAGCCGGGCATTATTATGGGCGCCTGTAGTCCCAGCTACTTGGGAGGCTAAGGCAAGAGACTTGCTTAAGCCCAAGCCCAAGAATTTGAGGTCACTGTGAGCTGGGATGTCACAGTACTCTACAGAGGGCGACATAGTGAAACTCTGTCTCAAAAAAAAGTCCATCCGATCTCGTATTTGACAGATCTCAAAAGAGATCAGAGTCAAAGTCTCCTGGGCATTTTACTAGGATTCTACCAATTCCTTATATTAGATCTGCAAGGATTTAGCCAGGTCCAGTTAATCGAAAGTTTGGGCCAACAACCCCACATGGAAGCTAATGAATGTCTCATCAGGAAAAAGCACAAAATCCAAATTCCCATCAGGTGTGATATCGGACAGTGCTTGATCTCAGACATCAAGTCTGTCGAAGTGACTTCCCCACTCAGTAAACTTATGCCATAGCCAGAAAGATCTCTTTATGGTACTTGGTAGGCTTGATAAAATGACTTTAGTACCATTCGTTAAAAATAAAAATAATCAAAAGCTCCAGCAAGGTCATTTTGGCAACATCTCTTGGTGGTATTCTATTTGGAATCTAAGAGGGAATATTCTACTCTTACATGTTTTAACAAATTAAACATCAAGGGAAAAAACAGTACTTGGTCCCTGCTGTTCAAAGAAAAAATTCCCTGCTTGCACTATGGTTTCTGACATCCTGCCAAGTTTCAGACGCTGAAATATGAATGGGATTAAAAAGGATTAAGACAGAGTAAATGCTATTAGCAGCTCTTCTATTGCATACATCTATCTTACTCAGGAGCCAATGACCCACCAGGGAAAAAGAAGGGCTGAGGGGGAACTGAGCTCATTCAACACCTGCTCACGATGGCAGGGTCAGCAGTGAATGCTGGGCTTTCTCCAAGCACAATCATGTGTCTGTCAAAGGTCTGCACCACTCATCTTGACACTTAATCAAAGAACACTTCATCGTGGATCGTGAGAGCCGCAGAAACCATTAACAGCCAGTGGTTTCCCATTTTCATTTTAGGACAGCAAAAATCCTCCTGATAAATTAAATGTTCTGAGAAGCCCAAATAAACCCAGATACCATGGATAATACTATTAGGAAGCCCTAATTTTAAAGCTCCAAACTCACAACATTTACTTGGCACAGAGAGTACCAACCTATTCTAAAAAGGTAATTGGGCAAACACAAAAATCTAAAATCATTTGCTACATTTCATTCATTTCTGAGTTTCCTTTAGTTGTATGAGATCAATAAAATTCTGACTCACACAGACATATAGTTGCAAATGGCGAAAGTTTAATAACCATTCGTCTTCATTAAACAAGGAGCGGAGTTTTTATTTCTGAAGACATGATAAAAATAAGTTAAGCTGGCAGGACAAACCAGCACATGGATGGCCGCCAATGTTAAGGGTTTTAAATAAAAAATATTTTTTTTTTAACTTTGAGCCAAACATTCAATGGGATTCTTGAAACATATGACAAAATATTTCCTTAGGAAAGCTTTTAAACTACTCAACTATACTCTAACCTTAGACAAACCCCAGTAAAGAAATTTTTTAAAGGATGAATATTCCCTCATTCTATGAAGCCAATATACCTTGATACCAACACAGGCAAGTAAAATAGAAGAAAGGAAAGTTCCAGGCCCATCATTTACATGATCACAGGTACAAATATCCCAGACAAAGTATTGGTAAAAAAGAATTCAGTGATGCATAAAAATACAACACTATTGCCAGGCATGGTGCCTCACACCTGTAATCCTAGCATTCTGGGAGGCCACGGCGGGTGCACTGACTAAACTCAGGAGTTTGAGAGCAGCCTGAGCAAAATCAAGACCCTGTCTCTAAAAATAGCTGGGTGTTGTTATGGGGCACCTGTAGTCCCAGCTACTCAGGAGGCTGAGGCAAGAGAATCACTTGAGCCCAAGAGTTTGAGGTTGCTGTGAGCTATGATGCAACAGCACTCAACCAACGGTTACAGAGTGAGACTCTATCACCAAAAAAAAAAAAAAAAAAACAGGGTGGGGCCTGTGGCTCAAAGGAGTGGGGCACTGGCCCCATATGCCAGAGGTGGCAGGTTCAAACCCAGCCTCGGCCAAAAACTAAAAAAAAAAAAAAAAAAAACAATACTATCGCACCAAGTTGATTTTTATACCAGGAATGCAAGAATGGTTTAAAAATAGAAAATATATTGGGCGGCGCCTGTCCCATATGCCAGAGGTGGTGGGTTCAAACCCAGCCCTGGCCAAAAAAAAAAAAAAAAAAAAAAAAAACACTGCAAAAAAATAAAAATAAAAATAGAAAATATATGCCATTTATTATATTACCAGATTAAAGGAAAAAAACCACAAGGTCATCTCAGTGAACGCAGAAAAAGCATTTGACAATATCCCACAATGATGTACGGAAAGCTGCTAGCAAACTCAGACTGGAAGGGAAGTTGCTTAACTCAGTCATGGCAATCTGCCCATGTTCACTGCCCCACGGTTCACAATCGCCAAGATATGGAAACAACCTACATGTTGCTCAATGGATGAATGGATAAATAAAATGTGGCACGCACACACATACAATGAAATATTATTCAGCCTTTACAAAGAAAGAGATCCTGCCCCTTTCAACTACGTGGATGGGCCTACAGAACACTGTGCTAAGTGAATAAGCCAGACACGGAAAGACAAACACTGCACGATTTCACTGATATGTGGGACCTTAAAAAGTAACAAACTCGTGGTAAGAGAGAGTAAAACAGTGGTTACTAGACGTGGGTGGAAATGGGGACATGTAGGTCAAAGGGATGAACCTGCTGTTACGTAGGATGAGTAAGTCCAGAGACCTACTGTGTAGCATAAGGGCTGCAGCTGAGGACACCATACTGTATCCTGGGAAATGGCTAAGAGGGCAGATTTCAGGCGCTCTCACCCCATGCATGTACTGCACGCACCAGAAGACATGCACAGGAATGTTCCCAGCAGCATCTCGGGGAGTAGCCAGATGAAGTGGGAAAAGCCAAATCTCACCCATTGCTCAGGAAAATAGATGAACTGCAGGCTATCGTGCCAATGAATTGTTTATTTATGGGAAGGAAAAAGAATAAACTGCAGCAACAGGACAATGTGGATGAATAAAAATAGACAATATCATGCAAGAAAAAGCAAGTCACCGAAAACTGGGTGACAGACCACCTTATCCAGCCAAACTAAACAACAGTGCTGCCTGGAGATGTGCAGAATCCCAGAAGGCATCTTCCAGCTGAGACCTGGAGAACAGTGGGGCAAGAGGGGTGGGGGGAATGGGCCAGAGTGGTCAGGGGCAGGGCCATGGTGGTCAGAGGGTGTGGCCGGGCCACTGGGATAACTGGGCGCTGGGTTCCCTGGAGTCCACTCTGGTACTGGACTTGTAATGAAACCCCACTGTTTCTGATTTTCAGGGATTATGTGATAAAAATTTTTAAACCACTGACACAGTCCAGTGTCATCATCCTCAAGGACAAGGACAGCAGCTAACATTTATCAAGTGAGCCCTAGGTGCCAGGCACCACTCCAATCACACAGAGCAGAGAACTACAGAAGTTGGCAGCTTGTCCAAGGCCACACCGCCAGGTGGGATGCAGGCGCCAAGTCACAGCCCTCCTCCTATTGGCCACTGAGCTTCCCAGGGTGCCGAGTGCCTGGCTCCTACCACCTGGTGTGGTGTGAGGTGCTCACTTTGTCTCCCCAGTCAGCTCAAGTCAAGAAACACACCTCATCAGTTCTTTTGTTCCCTTTGAGCTCTGCATACAGTAGGTACTCAATAAATACCCAGGCTGGGTATATAAGTGTACCACCAGCAACACTGCTGTCACTTAAAGGAGAGTGGAGACCATTATTATAAATCTCCCCACGAGCATCCACAGACACCCTAGAACAGTGGTTCTCAACCTTCCTAATGGCGGCCTGTATTTTCACTCTTACAAAGGGGTCTCAACCCACAGGTTGAGAACGGCTGCCCTAGAACCAATTGTTTTATCTGATTAGCAGTCGATCAGCAGCTCTGGAAAAGTGGTTCTCAGCTGAGAAGGTAGCAACAGAAAGGGAGCTGCCATCAGTTACGAGAAATACTGCCTGTAATATCATGAAAAAGCTCAGGAATGGCTGACTTCTTGTTGAAGCTGAACAAATTCAAGGCTCTCCAAACAGCCATTGCTTACACGGTTTAACAGGTCTCCTTAACTAGAAGGGAAAGGGACAGGGTTCTGACCAGGCCTGTGAGTATGGGTAGGGACAGGAGGTGCTGATAACCTCAATTCTGAGAGGCCTTCAAAGAGGGAGGGATGGCTCAGCGCTTGTAGCTCAATCAGCTAAGGCGCCAGCCACATACACCAGAGCTGGCGGGTTCCAATCCAGCCCGGGCCTGCCAAACAATGACAACTATAACCAAAAAGCCGGGTGCTGTGGCAGGTGCCTACAGTCCCAGCTACTTGGGAGGCTGAGGCAAGGGAATCACTTAAGCCCAGGAGTTGGAGGTTGCTGTGAGCTGTGATGACACAGTACTCTACCCAGGGTGACAGCTTGAGGCTCTGTCTCAAAAAAAAAAAAAAAAAAAAAGGAGGGAGAAAAGGAAGGTAAAGGAAGAGGGAAGGGTATATGAGAGGAGAGGGGAGGGAAGGGGAGGGTAGGTTGGGGTGGGGGTGTTGTTCTAAATAAATTGAGAAATGTATAACGTCAATCAAA